>JAPMOR010051459.1:125643-140146 GCA_026543865.1 Argiope aurantia
CTAATGTTTATTTAGTTCAATGCATTTATAAATTAACATGCTCCTAAGGCAGACAGACATAATTCCGAAAAGAAATTTTTGATAGTAAATATTTTTCATGTCAAAAACATGAAACATTTTCCCAAATTTCGAAGTCGTTTAATTTTTTCACAATAAAATTAATATTTATTTTGCTATAAATAATGAAATCTGTTATTTCAAGATAATTTTCTTAACTGTTTTGTGTGTAATGACAAGAAAATCTGCAAGAAATTCCTGTTGGAATTTTGTATTCCCAATATTTTTATAAGCGACTAAATTTAAGATGGTTATCCACAATTTAAGAAACCATGGCCTTACATTATTATCTCTGTATATGAATACATTCACGAATCTTTTTATTGAATTTCAGAATATTTTCAACTGATTTATAGTTCATGCCAACTCTTAAAGAAACATCAAATTGTTGATATTCTAGTTCTAATCATTTTTACTTAAAAGCATTGATAAAAATATTTTTACCGTTTTCTATTGAATTATCTTTTGAGCTAATTATTTAGTTTAGAATTCGTTTCAGAATTTGACAGAACAAATTTAGCCTAATTATATACTAAATTTCATCCATCGAACTCAAAGCATGTTTGAGTATTATGTTCAAACAAACAAACATAATGTCAAAAATGTGTTTTGAATTCAGGTAGGTCTGAAATGCGGAGATTTGTTAAAATCTCAAATTCGAATGCATTACTTTCTCTATACAATCAAACCTTGCTTAACAAACACCTTTCATAACGAACAGAACGAAATGAGGAAAAAAAAAGTGAGTCGCTTAACAAGCAACACAAAATGTTTTTAAAAAAAGACTCGCTTAACAAGCAACACAAAATGTTAAAAAAAAAAAAAAAAAAAAAAGACTCGCTTAATAAGCAACAATTTTTTTTTTTTTAAGACTTGCTTAACAAGTGATGTTTCACAATATGAGCAGCGAGGAAACACCTAACCTCACTTGCAGGATTGGTCTATATCAGTTTGTTTTGGACACTTGTTTTAAGAGAATTCTTATACTTACATGGAAGACTTTTTGATAGGATAGTGTTGTCGAACATGACTCTGAAGAGTTTGAACAAATGCTGTGGATCCTTAATCGACAAGATTGTATCTCTAGGCAAAATTATGAGACTAAAAGTGGACGACGCCATTGATGAGCTAGAGATAAAACGTAACCAGGACTATCGAAGAACTTATAATTCTGCATTCTGTGTCGCAGCAAAAAGCTACTGAAGAGTTTTGGTCAAGAGATGAAGAAATAATACAAAATATGAGAGTTGATGAAAGCATCAGAAATTATTGAACTGTATATGTTAAGAAGCATCACCCTAATTAGGCAATGATTGTCGCACTATAAATTCATTTAACGGCAATGTTGTGTCCCATTTTAGCCAAATTTTGAAACTTATCCAAAAACAAATGTCTACAGATAACTTTCTTGTAAAAAGACATAACTTTTGAAAAAATATTATTTGATTTCTTCTAAACTGATATATATGTATTATTCGATTATTACTTTTTTTTAACATGAATTTATTATAATAAGATACTTATTTGTTTGAAAATAATTTTTAATTTTTTAAACCTAAGTTTATTTCTGAATTTGACGGAAATCCAGTTTCCAGCTTAAAATAATCTTTCATTTTTGAGGAGCTTCCTTTTTTAAATCTAAAACTTCCAATTTTATATAGCTCTGTCATTAATAATTAACTATTCACTTTTAACTGCATCATAATTGGAGCATGTATTTTGCTTCAATTTGATGCAGTATTTGCCTAATTTATTAGTTTACTTAAATAAGAGTACCAAATTTAATTTAGCATGCTCTAACTAATTGCATCATAAATCGGCGGAATGGTGACATTTTTCATCTTTTAGGATAAAAGGCGGTAGTTGTAAAATTAACTTATACACAGTTGTCTAGACAGTATATATTATACATTCTTTCATAACTCATTTTTTTAAATTTTGCTTTCTAGTATAGAAATGATGGTATTTTTCTTTTAGCTTGGCAACAGCATTGATTCGCCGAGTTCTGATAGTAATATGTTACTGTTTTATATATTATTTTGTCGTCAACATCTGGCGACAATTGGCATCATTATTTTAGTTTGACTGCGATGAATGTCGTAAAACATTGATGTTTTTAATAAAGATTAACTTTATTTTTCTTATTGATGAAAAATGGCATTATTTTATAAAAAAGTTTTTAATATTCTTATCAATTATTCATTCTTAATGAGGATAAATTGGTTAATAATCAAATAATCAAAATCGAAAAAGTTATTGTCGATTATATTCATTTAATGTTGATGGTAAGATAAAAATCCATTATCATTGAAAATCAAATACTTTACAGTTTTGATTTTAATTATACACCTTCAGGTAAATGACAAAAGAATTAAATATTGTTTGAAGGCCTGTTCTAATATTTCTTCTGAATCTTGGTCGTTTTTAAATCTATTTTTGGAAAACAAATTCTATTTTCTTTCTGTTATGAGCATTTGCCTTTTATACAATGAAGAGGGGGGGGGGGGATTGAATGCCTTTAAACACTGGGAAGCGCTGTGAGATAGCAATATAAATTTTTGATTATAAATGCTACCATTTCTAACAACAATTATTTTAATATTCGTTTTGAATAAAAACATTTGTGAAAATATCAAAATTATTTGAACCCTTTGCACTCAAATGTCTTCTCTCAGTCACCACTCAAGACGGTGCATCATTTTGGCATTTTATTTATTTTTTTAATGTTAATTGTTAAAAGACTTGCAGAATGTTAAAATGATGTAGATTCATTTTTCTGGAAAACTCTACTTAAAGCAGTTGCAAGTATTTATTTTTTTGTGTAATAAACAAGTCCATGTATTAAATGAATAATTATGCATCGAATTATCTTTCCGACTGCAAAGGCTTAATAAATTGAAAACTTCTTACAGATTGGGAGCCTTCGTTAGAATTTATAGCTATGAGTTACTGCTAACAAAGTTGAATTTCTTGGCTTACTGTCTTTTGAAAAGCAAATGAATAATGGAAATAATGAGTACGTTTGAATTAAACTTTCCAATGCGGACATTGAACAACAATAATAATGGTTAAAAAATTCCCAAAGGACAGCTAAAAGCTGCAAGGTTTATTTAATTGATTGGCAATTCTCCTTTAATTGAATAGCGTAAACCATCAAATAGATAATGCATAAGATAAAGCAATGGTATTGCGGTACTTTCACCAGTTATAAAATGGACTTCACGCTATGAGATAATGCATTCACAGTAATGGCTCGGCATCTGTATTATTTATCGTAAAGTACTATTCTGCCACACGCAAGTATATCATTTCAATCTTTCGCTTAGGGCGTTGTCGCACGCGAGATGACGAGCCGCCCCGATCGGTTCCATTGCCCCAAATAAGCCGTTAGTCGTGGGCGTTGCAAGATGTTCCGTGAGAAAAAGGTTCCGTCAATCACGTGCGGTAAAGGAGGACGACAAATCTATTTATATCTGTGATGCTGCACAGCTCAGCACTTCACGAGATTCGGTTTTATGCGGAATTCTTTCTGCGAAGAAAGTAGTTTGGGCTACTTTAGTCATTGCCGGCTTCACCTCCACCTCCACCTCCTTGTCTCGTCTCGTGTTCGGCTAAGGTACCTGTTTCATCTGTCAAGAACAGAAATTGTCATTTTTTTATTCGAAATAAAACGAAAATGTTATCGCGCTCTGTCACTTTTCAAAATCACACATTTACAACATTCCAGGGAACACAACATGGTATACGATTGGTTGTATGTTATACAGTATTGCACAATATTTTGCAATATAATATGATAGTAAAAGTATTATGTGGCACCATTCTATATTGTGCAATATATGTTACTTGAATTTTGCACGAATAGTTATGATGCAGTATACTCTCGAGTATCCGGCTTCCATACTATCCGGTCTAGTTGTCTTTTATCGTAATTAAATGAGGAAGGCAATAGCAACATTGCAAAGGCATTGGAAGCGGGCGTCTGCTAGGATGCTCCTACATCTCGTGTGTAAAACACAAGTTGTGACTGGAAAAGAGCAGCGTTCTGCCCGTTGTTCACTGTTTCATCAGTGTGTAACGGCTCTAAATTGTTGCCGCTTACACAATACATACAGTATTCATAAATTGTTCCTGGGATAATGTCTTTTCAGCTTACTATGGGAAACATTTCAAAATGGGTGATTCCAGAAAAAAACTGTTGTGACTATGGAGGCGAAATAACGCGCTGAACAGCGATTTGACCCTGATGTACATCAAAAGCCGGTAGCTGCTTCTATGATTCACCGGCCAACGTTCACATTCTACATAACTTGAGATAAATGAAGGGCTTAGTAATTGAGAAGTGAGAAAATAAGTATTATAACAGTGAGTTTTGTTATAACTTGGTCTCCTGGTATTAGTGGGCAAAGAAATAAATTCACAGAACTCCGGCCTATCCAGCTTTTTTTCTTATCCGGCCTACCCTTCTGCCACATACTCGGGAATGTACTTTATTTACTACATTCCAAGTAGCATAACATGTTATACTATTGGTTCTATGTTGTACAGTATTACACAATATTTTACAATATAATACAATAGTAAAAATATTGTGCAGCGCCATTCTATATTGTGCAATATATGTTACTTGGATTTTAAATTAATAGTTAGTGATATTTTTAAACGACATGTCTTACTAGGCATCGTCTTCCATTTAAATACTAAAGTATGGTTAAATACATTGACTTTGTTTGACAAGTAATGAGATTAGAAGCCATATCTTGATTTCTGTTAATATCTCGTCTTGTTTTAATGACTTTGTCATTTTTAATGCAGATTTTAAACCGCTTTCGTTGATTTCGCTTCTTAAGGATTTTTTTTTCCTAACGAAATTTAAACTGGGATACCATTAACATATTGATCTGAAATAATATTTTTTTTACCATTATATCGCTTTCTAGTAAACAAAATAAAGTATATTTCATAGTTATTTTAGTGTTATACAGCTCTGGACTTAACTGTAGAACATGAGTAATATAGGTAGCTACTAACAACTGATATAGCTGAGTTGTTATTGAATGGTTCCAAACTGATATAAATCTTAAAGATTAGCATCCGTCAATGTCTCATACATTTGCTAAAGAAAATATGTTTAAAAAACCCGTCTATAAACACTTTCCTGAATCGCAATAAAGATGTCATCGATATAAGGGAGGTAAACTCAATAAATGCCCAGTGTAACAAAGAAACTAATTGATATGCAAAGGTACCCCTAAATTGCAGTGATTCGCAAATTGCTTCATGTATAATTGTTAAAACAGGAGAAAGCTCTAGCACATTAGTCCTAATTCTGTAGAGTCGAGATCAGTATGAAAAGTTGATATATTTCTTTTTTTAAGGTTAAAAATATTCTATGCTGTATTTTAGCATACTCTCACTTTAAAATGATTCGGCAGAAATATGATGATAAACGGCATAACATCAAATATTTTATAAAATTCTATGTCAATGGGTTTTATTTATTAAATGGGTGAATCAGATTGATGTGAATTCAAACTGCATTTCTATGTTGACTGTTAAAACTGAAATTAATACATAGATCTGGATTACAGAGAGAATAGTCTCTACGTGGTAATTTATCCCTTTGTTTAGAATTTCATAATTTTTTTTATTACTTTTTCAGAAGTTGAATTTTGTCTTTAACATGTTGTGCCAAATGGATATCATTTCTCAAGGGGTCATAATATATATATATATATATTTTAAATTACGCATTCATATGACATTAATTATGTTAATATGATTTAATTAGTGTTTATAATTTATTAACTATAGTTATATATTTTAAACCCATTTTGATGTTTCTTATATATGAATAATGTGATGCTCACTTATTCTATTGCCATGCGAAAACCATGTTTAAAAAGCATTTCCCTGAAAACCATAATATCAGACAGCCATGTAAAATATAGTGCAGTATCACTTTGTACAATACGTCGCTGCCGTCTGGGAAATATTTCCGTCTCGCGTATGTACGAGGATACGCGAGATATTTTGGGATCTGGGATATTTTCTCTTTTGTTGGAAGTAGTATATTTAAGTAAACTGCAATAAAGGGTTCTTTATTCATTTTTCTCTTACAGGAGTTTCTTTACCATATTTTCGCATTCATCTTCTACATCAGTGCCAGCTTGGCTCTTCTCACCACTCTCACCAACAAGTATTACAGGGATCGCTACTATGAGGGAAAGATGGCGGCTGCAGTAAGTACCTATCTTTATCAAGTACTGCTGTATTCTGCAATTAATTTTCTTTCTAACATACTGGTTATGGAGATACAGTAATCTTTACAAGATTCTGGCTCGAGAAACACTTGAAAAGAAATAATGTCCTTTAAAAAATTCCTTGAATATAAATATTTTATATATAATATGTAATCATATTTTAACAGCGCGTAACCGGAAAGATAGAATTTTTGGAATTTTAACTTCGATTTATTTCACACGGGTTCATATTATGTACTAAGAAGCGATGATCAAAATACACCTGTTTATATCGCGATATAAGAGCAGAGATGCCGGAAATTTTTTCTTCAGTGATTTTACTATGTAATTTTAATATGGATTTCTTTGACGCGTGTAGACTTAGGAAAGGGAATCTTGGGTATCTTTAAAAGAATATTGCAAGCTTTAGGGATTTTTATTCCTTTGCTCGGAGCGTGAGAAAACGAATAGTCAGCAGTTTTCTAGAGCGAATGTTATAAATAATTAAATAAAAAAGTGAAAATTAGATAAGGCAATAAGCGAACATTTTAGAAAGAAATTAATGAGCTAAATTAAGATAAACATTAGGAAATTAAATTTTAAATTAGATTTTAAAATATCATTATATAGCATTCCAAAATTAAGTCAACCTTTCGAATGTGCTACTTAGCTCATTTGTCCCCAGAATTTTTCAGACATTTTCTTTTTTATGATATTATAATGATTAAAAAGATTAGAGTGTCGTTCTTACCGTAAATGCCAATTTTTATGAGCCAGACAATATATTCTTGAATTGTACACCATAGAAATATGTAATATGGATATTACTTAAAAATAAGTCTAGCAAAAATTTATGTAATTTTTATTCATCTTTTGTTTATTTGGAACAATGAATCCACTTTCCATAAAATATTGCATATAAATAACTAGCGAAAATTCTGAGAAACGAACATTACCTTTGTATGATTTATGTTTATTCATAGATTACTCGTTGTACCTTTATTGTTGAATACATATGTTTAATAAAATTTTGTGACTAGTTGTGAAACTGAAAACCATAGCCGATCAACCCACTGAGTCAAACATCATATTTCATAAACATCGAAATTGAAAGAGTTGGTACATGCTGCCATTTTGGTTCGAAGATTTACTTAATCCTTTTAGGTTTACACAGGAAATTCATTTTACATTTCATTTTGGTACCAGCATCATTGTAGTTGAAGTTAAGAAATAGACTTCTCTTGTTCTTTTATTGTTGAGTTGTAAATAATCCCAGTAAGCGTTTCGAATTTCTTTGCGGTTAAACAAATATTTATTTGTAATAAATATTTCGCATAAATAATTTTGATATTTTATTACAGGTCTTGGGTATTGTCAATGCTGTCTTGTACTTATTGAGTGCTTTCTTCTCCTTCCGTACTTACAGATTGGGCTAAAAAGAAGTTGCATTGATCGAAGCCGGCAAAGATTCTTATTAACATCATTTTTTTGTATTTAAAATATTTCATTTTATCTTCAAGAATTCTTTTTTAATATTTGATAGCCTGGCTCACTTTAAATTAGATGTTTTTCTCATATTCATGATTCAACCAATTTCTTTTTGTACAGTAATAGCTAAGAATTATTGAAAAAATGAAACTTTTAAACTGATTTACATAAAAAATATTTTTATTGTAACTCGCATTGTATAAATTTTAATGCTTTTCAAATAAAATACTTGAAAATGCTTTTCGGGATATTCTTAAATTTTTTTTAAATCTTTGCTTAAATTTTTGAAAAGTCATTTTGACTAATCTACATGTTTTGACATTTTTAATGTATCGCATATTAAAACTCTAATAATACGAAAGGTTAACATTCAGAATTAGATAGTTTTTCTTATATAATGCATAGTTTGGTATATATAATGCATTTATAAATTATTATGATAAGGGTTATATAGAAAAAAATATTTTCAATTTTTTCTTCCTTGTCAAACAAGAGTTTGTATAAAATGGGATTTTATGGTGTCAATTTTAGGGTTAACTTTAATTTTTTAATTTATTTATGAATAGTATATAAAAATTAGTGACACTGAAATCAGTTGTTTCATTCATATATAATAGACGTACAAACGGTAAAATTTAGCTAAATTTATGTCAGTTTTTAATATTTTATAATATAGAAGATTCGCATGCTGCGATTTTCTTACAAAAATTGACTTGATAAAATGTATGATCTTTTAACAAACATCCTGATATCCAAAAGAATACGAAGAGCTTTTTTTTTAAAAAAAAATCACATCATTTAATTAAATTGCGATGAAATTCATACACTTTTCTATGTAGATTTAGTCTTTTTTATGTATTTCTGCTCTCAATGTACTTATTTACTTTTCGTAGCAAAAGCTGTCTTGGATTTTCTAAGCTATATTTTGTTAATTTTTTTAATTTTTAAAATAAAAAATACTGATATTTTGATATTTATTATTATTGATCTGCGAAAAATTTTTCTTGCAGGATATTTTAAACTTTCTACTGTTCGTTTATTCGAGTACATTTTTTCATAAAATTGATACAAACAATTTTACTATTGTAGTAGTACTTGCTAAATTGTTTAAAACCTTTAATTTTAGATTGCAAGTTTGAAAAAAATTTAGATATGTAGATAGAAAATAATGTAGATGTAATGAAAGAATTTGAATTCATAGAGAAGGAAGATGAAATAGAAATATTTGTTTTGTGTTTAACTTGTGCCATTATATTATAAGGCTTTCTTTGTATTGCATCAATGTGTGCATCTATGTAATATCTGCTTCAAAGCTTCAAGACTGAAATATACTCATTTTTATATGTATAATTTTCTGTTGTGCTTTGTACCTGTATCTATCATTTCTGCTATGTAAATACGCTTTATTTTTCGACAAATATTTTGTAGATTATTTAATTGCTTTTTTTTTCCTTCCGAGAAAGAGATTCTGTGCATTTTGTAGTAGATGTTTTCTTAAGTAAAATGTTATTCTTTGTATTTTCTTTTACTTTGTGATATTTAATAAAATTAAAAAAAAATAATTGTGTTGTGTTGCCATTCTTTATTAAGTGTTAAAATAATTTTGATATTTTTTTATAAATGAATTATTTTTAATTGAAATACTGGATCTGGATATCCCATATTTTTAACCAGTTAACTGTTTTTGACGATTATATTCGTGACGGAAAAAGTACAACATTTTGCGTTATGACGCGTTTATTCGTAAGGAGTAATAAGTAGTGACAGTTCGCATTTTGCATTACAATTTTAGTAAAAACTCAGACATATTCTTAAATTCCAAGATGTTTGAAATATTTTGAGGCCAAGTTGAAACCAAAGAAACAAATAAAAGATTATTATGCATTGTACCATGCTTTGCTCAACAGCAAATAAAAATAATAAATTAATTTTTGTATCTTTTCGTTCATATGCAAAAAAAAAAAAAAAATGTATGTCAGTTTAAGTAAATAAATAAATGTGATTATTGAAATAAAAAAAGTCATTTCATTAAAACATAATTTCATATTATATATATTGTGTTTGACGAGTGTACTCGTCATCGCTAAATTTTTTGCGACACAATTTAGATAAGCATTTTCTTAAAAAGTGGAAACAGTTAAATGGTTAATAATTGAATGCTTACCTAGTCTAATAATAAACTTTACCTTTGTCTTCTTGACTCTATTTAATGTTTACGGCCAATTCAAGGTCATCTGAATTTCTAAGCAATAAAAATTCACAAGCCTCTATCAATACATACTTTTACAGAGGATCTATTCTAATGTCTGAATCATTATAGATAACCATATACTCTCAATTAGGAAGAAATTCAAAACGATATAAAAATTTATACTTTTTGTTGTTCGAGTTAATAAATCTTCTATTGGAGAAATACAAAATCTAATTTTTTATTAATATCTTTTATCCTGTACGTGATGCTTATTAAAATATTCTTAACATTTTAAACACAGACAAAAGAAATTTACATTTCTGTGACTAATATTGAAGTATTCAATGAATTTTACATTTTCTGATTATTTCACTGGCCACCCTAAGGATGATCCACTAGTCAGTGGACACTATTTGCTCAAAGCAGCAGTTAATTGGATTAAAATATTGATATTCATAGGTTGGTCAGTTTTATTTCCATAAGAATGGATTTCTTCCCTTGAAGATGTTAGTGTGATCAGAATATTTTACTGAGTAAAGATTTAGACCATTTAAATGAACTCTTTTTTTAATTAAAAAATTAACTTTTCAATCATGCAATTTGCTGTATCTTTTTTTTTTTTTGCAAGTATTTGATTCTGATTTTTTTTCTTCAATTGTTAATGACAGAGATATGAATATAGGGTTAATTTTTCTCTAATGAGTTAGCTTCCGTTTTAAGTATGCTTTTAATAGATTGTTCAAACTTTTGTTGGAACCAATAGTAATCAATTTTTAAATTGCATCCATTTTTAAATAGTTTCAGGAAAAAATTATGTTAAAGTTTAATTATTGTTTCATTTAAAATGATACGATAGAAAATTAAGGTGATGTATGGTGCAATGAAAAAAATGATGCTATGCTTCTTAAATAATGCTCGCTTCTTATCTATTAAGCGGCGTTAACACAAGGCCAACTATTGCATTCGATTGTAAGCCACGTCTACTTCAAGGGCACGTAATTCCGATGGCGCAATCATTTGCCGTTGTCCCTTTGCAGTCACGTGATTTTCCTGAAGTAGGCGGGAGCTTCTATTGCACTCAATAGTTGGTCTCGTGTGAACGCTACTTCAAATTTTAAAAGTGTTTTGCTGAGGAAATAATTGGCAACAAGTTGTATCAAATGATTAACTAATAGTTTTAGCAATCATCAATCCCTGCGAGCCAGCTGAACGTCAAATGTATCTAATCTTGCAATATTTTGTGTAATAAACATGAACTTTGCTGTTAAAATGTGTTTTTACACAATCTCAGATTAAAAACTAAACCGGCTAATAGGAATCTCGTGTTTACAGACAGTCAGATGTTTTTTAATCAATCAGATATCTCGATCACAAAAATGACATTCATATTTCTCTTAAGCATGCGTTAAAATTTAAAATTAATTTCTAAGTAAAATAATAATAAAGATAAAATACAACATTGCATTTAAAGAATTATAAAACAAATAAGTAATTAAATAACCTAGACACAATTTAAATCCTTTAAATAAAGGTGCTAAAGTTTTAGGGTAGCAACTTACAAATTTATTTGCTGTAGGTACAGCATTTTCATGGCGAGAGAAAGAGTTTAGCGGTATATTTATATGAAGAAACACTTATATACTGTATAGATATTCTTGGGTTTATTACTCAGTTATCTTCTAAATTTATCATGATCTATCTTAGTACATACAATTTACTGATTCTAGTAAGATTAGATAATATTCTTGTTTCAATTCCTGTAGCTCATTCATTAATTTTATTAGAATCATTAAAAAAAAAAAAGGGAAACTCAAAAATTTAAAAAAATAAATCTTCAACTATTTAGATGGCAAATTTCGAGAAATATAAAAAAAAATATTAACCGAATTATTAACTCAGATTGGTGGTTATATAAAGATGCCTTGCTTGCTATGGGAGTAGAAAGTAGATAAAACCTAAATATATAATCTGCCTATAAACAAATATGATAGCCGATTGTTTATTGCTAAAAATTAAAACCCAGGAATGAGGCATTTGGCCACTTTCAAATTCTGAAGAAGACAAGTGTTCCTTTAAAAGAAAAAGAAAAATAAATTTGTAACGTAATTTTGTTTTAGATATGTGCTAAACTTAATCCTTTTTTATTTATTTTTTCTAAATAATTTTCATAAATAAATTTTATTAAAATAATGAATGTTTGCAAATTGTAAACACGAATGCTCCTAAAATTCTTACTCTAATAAGAAATTTTTAATCTCATATTTGTAAAAAAAAAAAAAAAAAAAAAAAAAAAAAAATTCTTACGTGAAAAAAAAAAAGTTTTTTTTTTTTTTTTAATCAGCATAGCAAGTATCATAAATGTACAAGAAATTATGAAAACCACAGATATAAATTTTGTAACTCATGCATTAAAAAAATAAACATTGATTAATAATACATTTATTAATGTAAAGATGAATAAAATTATTATTTATATCTATCTACAAATAATAAGTTTAAAAATTTATCTTTTATAGACAGATTAAGATCAATACAATAATCTGATTTTTTTTCTCCTAAAAAGGAAAACATTTGAGAACTCGGACAAAAATACTCTTCCGCGATTTCGAAAAATTTTCGTAGAAACAACCCCTAATTAGAAGGACTTTTAAGAAGCCATGATCTAGTTTCAGATTTATTGTTCGGAAATTAGCCTTCCGTCTTTTACGCTTATTCTTCTGCTCTCTAAGATATGATCTCCTGTCTGCAACTGTTTACTTGTTATTTTTTTAATTAAATTGTTAAAATAATATGGTTGAAGAACATTGCATTATGAAAAAGTTTAAATGCATGCAGGATAAGAATTCAATTTTTCCGCCTTTATTTTCTTTCTTCCTTTCCTACTCTATGTTTAGTTTATTTAAATTAATATTCCACTTTGAAACCACTCGACAGCTAATTTGACATGGATAATTCGCGATTTTGAATTTTGATCAGATGACGAGGACGAACCTGACTAAACGACAAAGTGAAATCAAATGAGATGATTGAAAATAACTGCTTTTATCAAATACAACAGAATACAAATTATTTTTATATTTCATATTTTTATAAACTTCTCTGTCGTTAAAAAAAAATTGTCGCAGATCAGAAAGCAGTTATTTCTGACACGAATCTAAGCAATTTTGATAATTTATTTAATTTTGATCATCTTCTCTACAAATTTCTTTCTTTCTTTCTTTCTTTTTCTTTTTTAATACAGAAACAATTCTGATAAAATTGATAGTTTTTCTAACCTTTTATATATGTAAACTCAAATAAGAATTGCTGATTTATCTTGGAAATATTAGCTTTAGCATATTTGTTTTTAAATGTGAGAGTAAAGTTAAATTATTGCAAGAGTATTGGACAGTGCATATCTATATAGAAACAAAAGTGCGAAAGGTAATAGAACGTAATTAGGACAGCATTCTTTCTTGTATAACCTATGACTGCAAATCATTTTTGTGCCAGAAACATTATATGAGCTTTTCATCTGCTGAAATGCCATTGTTAATTATTTTGCTGAAATGAAATTGTGAGCTTCTGAGCAAATTAATTTAGTTTACAATCGATATTAGCCACCAAGATGGAGATGCAGCTTGGTAATTGATGTTTCAACATGTGTAGAAAGAGTCTCATACTACTATTCATTCTCGGATTCTAAAATCCTCCGCGCTTATGCGCATGCGTCAGGAAATGTTTATTTAGTAGAAATAGCAGTAAGAGGAAAGATGAAAGGAGTAGATGTTTTCATTTAAAAATAAGGTAAACTCGGATTATACGAGGACTTTGGAAGTCTAAAAACCTTAGATACCTCGTAATATTGTCTGAAAAAGATACTAATTCACAATAAAATACTTTAGAACAATTTTAATTTATTGTGAGAAGTCTAATCACTAAATTATGAAAAATAACCACTAAAGAGAAGAGAAGTCTAATCACTAAAAAAATGATTATTTTGACTTTTGTACAAAATAATAATTTTTTTGCCTAAAAAACACTTTTTTTTATTTGTTATTGAATTTTTTGATATTTTGAGTATATATAAACGGTATATACTCCAATCACATTTAATATTATAATATAAAATATTTTGAACCAATTGAACTAGCCAAATAAGTAATAAAAATTTTGAGTTACAATAAAATAATGCAATCAGAAACGACCCGACACTAACATGCACGTGGAAAAAAACAGAACTGAAGATATCTGATAGACCCGAAGTAAAGGTCAAAGAATGGAAACTCCAAAAAACCCCTCATCCTTCCGCATCTCACCCCTTAATGAGGTAGAATCTTCGAAAGGTGGTAGTCTCAGATACTGAAAAGAACAATACTTGGTAGAATTGTTTTTTTTGTTGTTGTTGCTCTTCACCCATGTTTTCTGAACCTGAATTTTGTTGATTTTTATATTTATAAAACGCAAAAGGTACCGCACATGAAATATCTACATATTTCGCATTTTATCTGTGCCTTAATAATGGATCATTATAGAATCAAAAGTA
>JAPMOR010051461.1:0-17105 GCA_026543865.1 Argiope aurantia
CCGTATTGTGGTCATTCCACTAAGGAAACAAAACCATTAGCATGCAAGTAAGTAATGTAAAAATAAGATAAAAATACTAGTGAACTGAAATGAATGTGAAAAGGCTTCAAATGACTGGATGTCAACTTTTCTAAAGCCCAAATCTTTCTGCTTACACATATTGCAAGTGACCAGTGAGGTTAGAATCAAGAGTTTCATTAGGTACAATACGGAAGACTTCCTCGCCGGTCTTGCCAGTGCCTATGATGATGACACTGGGTTGACAATGGTGCGAAAGCCAAGTAAGATAATAGTCTGAAAATAAACAAAATAAATCAAATGTTGGAATCGTAGCATCAACTGGTAAAAATGGCTTCAACTCTTAGTATTCCTTCTTGTGTACAGCCGATCACCCGGCCGCCATTGAAAGAAACAGTTTCGATACGATTGGTTGTGATCGATTTTATCGCCATCCAGCTACATCACTGGTCAATTCTCTGAACTGGTCCTTTTAAGGGACATCTAATCCTCCCCCCCCCCGACTTTAGCGACGCGGTATGTTCAAAACCATCTCGTACCCATAGTCATCATTCTCTGCAAAGGCCTTTCTTTTTCGCAACGGTTGATCAACTTCTTATCTATACAAGATGGCCAATATTCCCTCTCATTTTCCCTTACATCTACTATCCTGTTTTATGCGAATCATGTCTCTCTGTTATAAGTACTAATGGCACATCTGTTCCTTCTTTATTTTTTTCCTAAGAAAGATTTCAAATATTATGCAGCTGAAGGAAACGAGTAAATATGGATGTTAAACTGGGATGGATCCTCAGAGCTTCGTAGCATAAAACATATATAAGTCACACACACACAAAAAAAGGTCTGTCTTATTTCTTCCAGAAACTTTTAAGTCCCAGCAAGAACTACCAACATTAGACTTCATCAAAGAATACTGAGTATTTATTTTGTCTTTTTTACCTCTCACAACGTAAGTTGCAATCATTAGATACGTTTACTCTTGAACTTTTCAAAAACATTCACCAGTAGTGCATCGATGAGTGGATGAGGAATATTCTTGAAAAGACCACGCACGGAATCCTTCCTGAGGTGAAAGAGGCCCCTCTGAACGCTACAACGCTGAAAAGAGGTTACGATAGTTTTCCTGGTAGATGGTATCTGGCCATTTAATAAGAGTCTTTTTGGTGATGATAATCTCTTGTTACCTGCCGAGACTAATCGTCCACAGTCCACTGATTTGTCTGATGGATGAAATGTTGCAGAAGGTACTCGAAGCAGTGGTGCAACAACTTGATATGGTTCTTTTGTATCAAAAACTGGTTTTTCTACATCGCAAGCAGGCCCTTCATTGGAAATAGGACTCCGAATAGCGAAAGAAATTACTTCTATGTCATGGCATATTGATGCATCGGCTTCTAGAAATAAAAAAATTTCCAGCAGCGATAGGAAATTGTTCCGTGAAAGGAAATCGATAGTGAATGCTATTTGAGCAAATTGTAACGTACTTTGTAAATCGAAGCTGCGAAGTGACTAACTATGATAGGAAACTACCACAACTTGTGAAAAGTCGACCACACCACCATCACTCAACGAAGCAGCATCGACAGGATTTGTTGTGATGAATTGTTGCATTTATCATCATTCAGCTACATCATTGGCATCCTTAAAAAACTACCAAACCCTGAAAGAACAATATCAACTAAAAGATATAAATAAATGAGGCATAATTGAATGTTTTTTAAAGAGGTGTCTTCGGATGATGCTTCGTTTTGCATAAAGTATGCTGGTTCCTTCTCAAAACCTAGACTGCTCTTAGAATGACTTCAGTATTTCATTTCTCCAAATTAAAGTCTATTGCGCTAATTTTGAGAAATTACATTGAATTCAGAAAAGGATTATGATTATTCTTCACGCGAATACGTTTTGAAATTAAATGCATCTGTAAAAAAATAATATATAACTATTCTCATTATATTGGGAGTACAAATTATAATAAAATACACTCATGTCCAAAATTAAGGTCACAAAAATGTTTTTCAAAGTAATTCTAAATAGCTACCAGTAAAATTTAAAGAAATTATATTTTATATATTGTGAAGGACCGGTAACACGATACTAACCTTCGTTGTGGGAAAAATGTTTTTTTTAGCATTAGTTTTTTGGGAACTACTGATATTAGACCGTTTAGGCATCTGGGATTTTTGTCTGCAATTTTGTAAATATTGCATTAAAACAAAACATTTAACATGTTTCCAGTGAAAATGAGTTCTCATAATCGTTTAGACGATTCCTTGAGATGGAGAGCCGTTGGTAGGCTTGAAGCTGGGCAGTCTCAAGCGGAGGTGGCTCGATGATTACAAGTGGCACCGAAAGTGGTATCCAGGTTGTGGAATCAATTCCAAACAAGTGGTACTGTAACCAGGAAGGCCAGCCAAGGTTGCCACAGAGCAACGATGCCTGCACAGGATCGTTATTTGGCATTAAGCGCACAACGGTATAGGCTCCGGTATAGGCTGACAATGGCTCCGCAATTTGCTCGTGGCCTTGATGATGCGTCTGGAATAAGAATTTCCAGAAAAATTGTATACACACGTCTAGTAGAGAGGGCCCTTTATGCCCGGCGACCAATTGAGTGCTTCCCTTTGACTGAATCCAACAGAAAAGCCCGATTCTTGTGGTGCCTAACACATCAGTCTTGGGCACAGCAAGAATAGGGGCGTGTTCTTTTCAGTGATGTGTCGAGATTTGCCACACAGAGTGACACTCGTCGAATCTTCATCTGGAGAGAGAGAGGAGTTCGCTATCATCCCTCCTACGTAAAAGAAATCGAGAGATTTGATGGCAGAGGAATCCTTGTCTTGGGTGGCATAATGTTGGGCAGTCGTACACCACTATACGTCTTCGATGCGGGTACTGTCAATGCACATCGCTATAGAGATGAGATCCTTGAAGCCTATGTGAGGTTGTTCTGGGGTGCTTTTGGTCCAGACCATGTTTATGGACGATAACGCGCGTCCACGCAGAGCCCAGATCGTTAATGATTTTCTTGAGGAAGAGGATATTCGATGTATGGACTGGCCCTAGAGGTCTCCGGATCACAATCCTATTGAACATGTTTGGGATGGTCTCGGAAGAGCCATTGCACTGCGTAAGCTCCCTCGTATTACCCTCCAAGAGTTAAACCAGCGCTTTTGGAAGAATGGGCATTGTTGCCCCAAGCAGTTATTGACACCCTCAGTATGAAAGCTCGTTGTGAAGCCTGCATAGCAGTGCACGGTGGTCACACTCCATATTAGACATGCTTTCCCCAAGATAAATGCTTTATCTCTGATTCATGTAACACTTTTTGATAAACCCTGTTTCCTAGTTCCCAATTTAAATCTTTTCCATGTTGTTATGAGTCTATGTTCTTTGTTCCATTGTAGTGCACCTCTGTGCCAAATTTCGTGGCAACACAGTGAATAGTTTTTCATTTTTCGCAGATTTTATGTTTGTGACCTTAATTTTGGACATGAGTGTATAAAGATATTCATTTTTATTACTTGATATATTTTATGTAACAAATAAACAAATAGTTCCATCTATTGTAACAACATACCTCATGCGGAGTAAATATATACATATATATATGTGTGTGTGTCTGTGTGTGTAAAACTGGAAAGTATTTTTTTATATTTCAACTATCATTTTTTTAAGAATATATATAAATAATCTCGAATAATTAAAATAAGAGGAGTTTCTCTAAAGTATTTGTAATAGTTTAAATTTTTTAAAAATATGTTGTGAGGCCTATTCCCCACTTCGTTGCACTACTCAGCTTCGCTGTACACTGAAAATAATTGAGAATGCATTTTACGTCCTTTTCTGATTGAATTCAAAAGTTGATACAGATCTAGAATTTTGGTGTCAAGATCATGTACCATATTTCATTTATTTAAATCTTTCCTTTAGATTTTAATTGAATTAACTAAAGTCTACGCGAGGTACATCTTGTTATAATCTTCATAATTGAGAACCGTAATCGGAAGACAAGGAAAACAACAGTAAAGGTAACTCCCTCTATTAACTTCTTGATCTAGAGTTATTGAAGTTTTGTTCACTCGTGTGTTCTCGATGACAATACATTATTTTATATACTTTCAGAATTCCTCAGTTGAATATTAAATTTTATAAGAGTAGTACTGCCATATAAATAGCATCACCTGGCAGAGAATTTGAAAAAAAAAATGGTTTTCAATTTCACACTGTTCATAAAAATAAATTATAAATTAAACTAAAAAGAAAAAGTAATTAATTAAAAAAAAACCTTTTTTATAGTAAACAAAATGATATTTTATAAAAAGTTTCTTTTTATTCAATTTCTTTGAAATGATATGTTTGCCTTGTTTCAATATTAAGTGAATTTCTAATATTGATTTTCCTAGTGTTTTTAATAATTTTTATTCATTTCATTTATTGTTTCAATGTTATTAAGCAGAACCGACCTTGAATTAATTTTAGATTTGTTCCTCGTAAACGAATATTTTTCTGCCGTTGCTATGGTAACTTCATCTTGATAAGAACGCAATTTCTTAAAAAAGTGATTAACTTTGAAAATAAGAAAGAGAAAAAATATTTTGAGATCAAAATGAAATGGAACTGCAAATATATATATAAAATTACTTCTACAAAAGTATTCATTTCATATTAGCTTTGTGCTATTTGAAATGATGAAATAAACCGGCGTTTTATTAAATGAAAGAGCTCGGTCTTAAACCAAACAGCGTAGGAAAATTCTTTTAGTATAAGTAAATTAAATGAAAAAAAAAAGTTTTTTAAAGTGCATGCATTAAATGTTCAAAAATTATATATAGTTGTAAATAGAATCATGTCAAAGAATTCTGCGAATTTCCAGCGCTTTGAGTGTTTTTTCCAGAAGCAAATCAAATCAGAGAAAGAATAATTCTCTTAAAAGCAATTTCTGGTATTAAATTATGTTACCAATCAACTATTTCAGAAGTACACATGTTTTTCACAGGTGAAAAATAATCCAATTTTTTTTTCTTCCTGGATTTCTCATATATTTCTATATAATTATCTCTTCTATAACTCATATGAAATATAAGAATTTAATTGGAATAAGCTGTTATTAAATTATGGAAGTCTCATCTTTCGAGATGAAAAATTAATTGTCTCTGATTAAAGGATTGGAATGTTATCAATATATAAGTATTCTAAAACATGGATATGCATTAATGAAAATGTACAACAAAATAAAATTTCAAAAATATATATGTATCAATTAAGTTTATATGATCACTTAAATCTCCCCCACATCTCTACTTTAAAGTGACGCCTTGGTGTTGTAATATGACTACGTGGTAACGTTTTGCAATGATATACAGCGCCATCTAGTACCACATTCTGGAGTTATCGTACCTATATCAAAAATGGTACAAGAAAAAGGAAAAAAAAATATCAAGTACAAAGACACCGAATGTTATATGTTTAGAAAAAAAAAAAACACTTATACATATCATTGCTAAGAGCAAAATGCCCCAAATCCAAATTTGTTTGCTTTCGATTTTCAAAATTGTGCAATCATGAAACAAATAAAAAATCCCCTCTAATTACTACAAGATGCCTTTATTTTCCGTGTTGAAACTGTTCTTCGTCGTCCGCAATGCAGATTTGGGTCCTTGTGGAACAACTTTCACACCTTTTACCATATTATTTGCTACACCAGTACAGGCAACAACAATACTTAAAGTTCTCTTTTGTTGGCATGAATCTACTGTTTGTGTTATTCCCAATGAGAAAAATATATTGAAATTATTTGCCCGACAAATAAAATTGCCTCCCTTTGCCAATATCGAACAATTTCCGAAAATGCGAACGATCAAATGTGTATTTTAAGCGATATGTTCTTTCTACTTAATTAATTCAAGAAAAGCTTTGTTAAATTGCAGAATCAGATAAAAGTCTAACTTTCCCACACTCCGCGTGAAGAGGCAAAATACCGCTGATGAGGCAAATTCTTTTTTAAAATCTCCCTGTGTTTCCCCTGCCTTCTCCGCGCGTGTAACGAAAATCCCTACCGAAATCTCGTAATATATTAGCGCTATGAAGGAATGTTTTCCCTATCAAAATCATAGGTTATATAAGACCAGGGATAAAATGTCCAAGAGCTTTTTCCTCATTCCTTTTCTGTTTCGTTCTGTGTGCTCATCGCTTGTACATATGCCTGCTTCTTAAAAATGAAATAAAACGACGTCACGAAATAGCAAGTCTCTTCACTGTCTTCAAACTGCATTCTGCTTCACATAAAATTATATATATATATATATATAAGTAACAAATCTAAAGTTAGAAATATTTTGAAACTAAATAGTTTCGGAATCGCAACTTAAAATTATTTCTTATTCAAATAAAAACCAAAAAAGGAACAGGAAAAGCACCATAGTATTTAGAGAGCGCAAATGCAGCTACTTCTAAAACACAGATGAATTGAGACAATAGTAATAAAAACCAAGTTAATAGGGGGGAAAATAAACCAAATAAAAAAAGAATCCGACCTGAAAACTTTTTCAAGGATCACCCTCAGGCAGGAATTCAAAAAAAGGGGATTTTTCTTTGAAGAAATGCAGACTAAATAGTCTAATAACGATTCCTCGTGACCCAACTCGTACGAGAGATGAAAATCCCCTGAAATTAGGCCTAAGAGATATACCATTTTAACAGAAAGGAAAATACAAAACAATACATTAGAAGATTACGTCCACTAATAAGCAAAAATACAGTAACAAAAATAACATAAAATAACCATATAATAACACTCATACCAGTAATGTAAACAAAAAGAAAGACATACCAGCAGCAGGGAAAAAAAATTTAAGTTTTCGATTGTGTTTACCGCTCTCAACTTTTCCCAGCTAACGCATTCAAGGTAAAAATAATTGGAGGGTCTCAGCTCCATATATTGAGTTATCTAATATGCAACGAAGGTCTATTTTTATTTTAGGTAAAGGATTAATCCCAAATCATTCCTTGTTTTATCAAAAAATCGATATTGCAGTAGTTTCTGGGAAATTTATTATTAGGTAAGTTTTTAATGAGGTTATTTGATGCTTCAATATAGGAATTTTTGTTATTACAAACCCTTTTGATTCAGTTAAATTGTGAGAAAATGAGATTTTTGAAAATTTCAGAGTTTAGATTGGAATGATAATTACAAAGTTTCGTTATTTTAAAGTTGAATTCATCCCTTTTATTGTAGATACCAACTATTGTTTTATCATTATCAATTTCGATTTTTAAATCCAGAAAGGTAGCCTCAAGTTGATTTTTATTCGTTTCTGTTAGAATTAAATCTTTTGGATAGCAATTAGTAACAATATTGGTATTGTCTAAGTTTATCAAAAGTAGGTCATCAATATATCTCCACCCGTTTATTAAATTATATTTAATTTTTTTTTCTCATAGTAATGTAGGAAAATATTAGCTAAAGCACTTGAGAAAGCTGTTCCCATTACAATGCCCTTAACTTGTTTATAAAAATTAATTCCATTAACAATTTAATTTTCAGTAATATTAAAATTACATAACTCTAACCAGTTATTTTTAGGAATAACATCTTCATGTAAATATTCGTCATATAAAAAAGTACAGACCTTTATTAATTTTTCATGAGATAGATTTGTGTATAAATTTTTGAAATCATAAGTATTAAGTTTATTAATGTTATTATCTTTAAGAAAATCCAGTACTTCATTGTTACTAGAAATTATAAAGTTGTCTTCATCCTTGATTTTGTCCAGAATAATTTTTAAGTAAGTAATTTTTAAGTAAAGAAATGTTTACCCGTATAGTAATTATAACTGCCAGTGCTACAAGTTACGAATCTGAATTTTAATGCATTTTTATGAAATTTAACTGTTGGGAATAAATAAGAATAGTTTAAAGATCAAGTCTTTTTTTTTGTGTGTGTGTGTGTGTGAAAGCTAGCATTTTTTTTATTTAATTCCTTTTTCCCGGTATTCTTTAAAATATAAGTTACGTTAGAGTTATATTCATTAATTAAAAGTTCTTTATAATAATACTTACAAATTAAACCGAAATTATTTGCTTATTTATCTATTACTGTTATAAAAAAATTTTCTTTTAAATTTTTTATTCCTTTTTTTAATGTTTTGCTAAAATAAATCCTGCGTTCTTTGGATCTGTCAATATCAGTATTCATTTTTATTTTAATTTCCTCTAAACTTCTCACATTCCATTCTCCGAAATCATCCGCAGGCCAATGGTAATTTCTAGATAATTTAGCAATAAAAATATCCAAATCTTTACCAATAGAAATTATAATATTATTATGGTTTATTTTTTCTCTTAATCTAAATTTAGTTCCTCTTTCCATTAATTCTCTTAAAGAGCTGGATTCAATCATTTTTAAATTACCTGTAATAATATGACCTTTATCTACATCTATAAAATTTTTAAAGTTTTCTTTATTACAGTAATAATCTGTTTTATTTATTTTATCTAAATTTTTGCTGTAGTAATTATCATTACAAATTTTTTTTCTTTAAAGCAAATTTTTTTCTTTAAACTAAATGCTATTGAAACATTTTTTGAATCCTGTTTGAGGGTGACCCTTGAAAATGTCTTCAGGCCGGATTCTTTTTTTAATTGGTTTAATTTTGATTTTTTTCCTATTAACTTGGTTTTTATTACTATATATATATATATATATATATATATATATATTTATTTTTTTTGTGTGTGCCCGTGTGAGTGTGTGTGTGTGTGTGTAATGAAATCTCTTAATTTGATGATTTAAATGCTACTTAATTTTCTAATTTTTATCTTAATTTAGCCCATATTAACTCCATTCTAAAATGTTCTCTTATTTCGTGAGCCAATTCTTACTTTTTTATTTAATCAATGCTTCACGCGCTCTATAAAATTGCTATCTCAGCATTTTCTCACGTTCCGAGTGAAGGGATAAAAGTCCTTAATGATTGTAAGATTCTTTTAAACATACCTAAATTTCTCTATCCTAAATCTTCACGTGTCAAAGAAATCCCTACAAGAATCTCATTTTAAAATTACTGAGGGAAAAATTGCGGTCTCTTTTGCTCTTTGGTTATTGTGTCGCGATGTAGACTGACGTATTTTTTACCACTTATTTTTGTATATAAATTATGCCTCCCATGATAAAATAAATCTAAGTTAAAAAAATTTCAAAAGCTTCTTGTATTTAGCCACGCAATTTTTAAAAATATATTTACATTTAGTTAGTCGACAGGATATTTATTTTTGCTAAAATTTCAAATTATTAAAGAATTAAATCAGCGTGTGAGGCAATTCGAAGTCACTGCGCTACTCCACGACTCAACAGGTGTTTACTATTGCTATGAAGATGTTCCACAGTTTTGGCTCGGCAGCTGGCTTCGTCCCGTCTCGGCAAACATGCTGCTCATGCCGGAAAGCTTAAGTTCTTCGCTGACTCTCATCATAGTTTCCGAACCACATCGCCGACGGAGTGGCCTCTGCCATTCTTAATTCAAGTTCTCTGCACAGCCCTGAATTTTTCTGCTTCCTTCACTACATACATTCCTAGTTTGTGCTCTTTTTGTCATCGTTTCTCAGAAGTTCCATTCATTTCAAGCATCTTGCCAGTGACAAATGGCTCACTCAGGTTTCCAAGTTATCATTTATGCGTTCCACTCTCATCATCATCATAATAATAATCACCGTCTTCGCCGTATTAAAATGTAAATGTATTTCCCAACATTACAGTACAAAATTTTTCCTTCCTGTGATTCCTCAAGAAGTGATAAAAGTGGTAAAAAAAAACTCTTTCAAGCATATGTTCCTGACTCAACAAAGGAAAAATAACAAGTGAATCCTTCGATAATGTCGTCATTCCTTGTATCAGTTTAATATTGTTACAAACCTGCAATTCGGCTTCCCAGCATAGTTGGTTCCATCATCGGAAAGAATGTTTTAAAGTCATCGGTATTGGACGGAGTCCAGGTGGCGCGTCGGAGGTCCCGGAGCTTGGCGACAAACTTGGCGACTTGGCGCCAAAATAAATTATACCCGAAACATTGAGAATTTTCCTGATCCGTCCAGTAGGAACCGAGATACGCCTGGAACGTTTCTGTTTGGTTGAGAGACTTCTAGCCCCGACTCCTGAGACCTATAAAAGGGTCTGCAGCTGCCAGAAAAAGTAGTCAGAGTGGACGGAGTAGTAGTCGCAGTCGGAAGCGACAGAGCGGAGTAGTCGGTATCGACGGTGAAGAACTGGTCTTCCAGGGATTAGCAGAGCAGCGACGGAGTCAAGCTAGTGCTGAACTAAGCTGTGCGTTACTGTCTGTAGTAGATTCTTGTTGTATACTGCACGATTCGGCTGAAGATAATCGTCTTCTATAGTTGTCGTCTTTGTGCTGTCCTGTGTGTCTTCGTGTAAATAAACGCCATTGTTTCTTTTTCTACTGCCGCCTGCTGATTGAGCGTTCTCCACACCATATAACTTCCCCTATCCAAACGAACCCCGGAAATTTCGTAACAATATTTATGTTGTGTATATTTGATTTTATTTTGAATAGCATATTTAAACTATATTACAATTGCAAACGATATTTTTATATTATTATTTAAAATATTGAATTTTTGAGTCTTCTATCAAGTCTCTTATTCAAAATTTTATGCATAAATTTAAAATGTGCTTCACTTGAAATTTCCGTTAATGTTTTTAAGATCAGGAAAATTGACTGACCGAGTTGAAACAAATGTGTGTCTGAACCTCAGGGTCTAAGTTCAGGAAATAAAATTGATAATGATGAAGAAGAAAATTAACAAATCGCCCAAGAATTCTTCATAATTTCTTTTGATCTCAAAAATCGGATGAATATGGAATTATGGTTGGTGGACTTCAGTAAAATTTGTAGAGAGAATAGCAAAACTGACCTGGGTAAAATTAAAAATATTTCCAAATTTCTTAAAGGGTCATATCTAACCCATTACATAAATTGTTATTTAAATATTGATAATTTTAATGATCTGGGCTGTGTACGTATTAACTGAGAAATTTATTCAGCCAAATAATGTAAATTTTGCTGACTTCTCCCAACATAAATTTGCCTCAAAAATGATAAGTTAGTTGATTATTTTCATAAAAATTTAAATTGTGGCAGTTTTTAATCCATAACTGATTTTAAATGTTCTCACTGATGGGCTGCCAACTCATTGAAAACCATTGGTAAGCATAAAATCCCCTTCTATCCCTGCAGAATAGCTTAGAGTAACTGCAGAAATATGCTTACATATATATTTTTGCGGACATTAAAATTCCGCTAAAAATCGTACGGCATAATTTATTTTCTAGATAATTAATCTTAAAAAATTGAATCTGATTTATTTTATAGAAATTGCAGAAATGCTGTTTATATATTTTCTAATTTAAAAAGTATTTAACAACTGTGTTTCTTGCCGTTTTTTTCCTGCTATAAGACAGCACGACTTTCAGGAAAAATACTGTCCTATAAAACCGCCGGAATCAACACTTCGAAAGAAAAATGAAGCAAAATCGGCAAAATTTAATCTGTTTGACACTTTAAATAAGCTGTCAGAATTTTAAAGAGTCATTCGAAAATCAAAAATGGAGATGCCCCCTAAGGGCACGGAAAGAAAAGAGAGAGAGAGAGAGAGACATGTTTTCGAATATTCTATCGCATTCTGGTGAGAATTAAAGTGAAGTGAAGCAGCAGTTAATGAAGCTAAAAGGCCAGCGGAAGAATTAAATGCGTTAAGGTACTTAATAGTTTTCTTTTAATGCATAATGAGGAAAACAAAACAGAGGAAAATTTCGTGTTTCATAGTTTGACGCTTCGGGTGGGTAAGGAAAAGGAGCCAAAATATTCTCTGAAGCACTCCTTTTTTAACCAAAAATTAAATTCTGTATATATAAAAATGTAATCGAAAATACACAACTCTATAAAATTTCAGATCTCAAGATTTCAAAGATCACGAATGCAATTTCGGTTCAAAATTTTAATTTTCTTTAAATCGTGTAGATGTAACGTTATGCCTATGATTCTGCTAAATTCAGATATTAAAGCAGTGCTATTATACTTTTCTCTTACATATGCTCTGTTTATTGTGCACATGAACCTTTTTAATAGAGATCTGTCCCATGATGTCACGACGGTATTAACAAAAACAAATATCTGGTTCATCTCTTTTCTAAATTTTGCCATATTGTAGCTTCATATTTTATAAGTTTCGGAAACTTAATAGATAAACAGAAATCTTAGCTTTCAACAATGCGAGAAATAAGCGATCAGTTAGTAATGAAACAATGAAAGCAGTTTGAACTTCAGGGCAGCAATGTAATCTATTGTTGGAAAATTGGTAAAAAAAGATATTTATAAAAAAATTGCTAAAATTCAGACTATGTAATTGCGCAACTTTTAAATAGGTATCATTAATTTGCACAACTATTTATTTGATATCATTAAAATGATACTTTTTAAAATTTTGAATCTTCGCGAAATTTATTTTTGTATGATAATATTTTTTACGTTATCGCGAAAAGATGTCAAATATTGCTTAATTTTTAATCAAATAAAATTTAAATATCAAAAAAAATTGCTCTAAAGTGCACATTTCCGACCTCCAAGTTATACATGTGCCTAATTTGATAGCTGTAACTTCAACCGGTACGGCTGTAGAGCACACACACACACACACACACACACACACGCACACACACACACACACACACACACACACACACACACACATTCACACATGTACCTTTATTATTAGTATAGATGAAGTACAATGCTTAGAGTATTTCTCAACGCAATTACCATTATTTTTGAAGTATTCATCACAGTGATGACATAGATTTTTGCATGACCCTATCAGAGAAAGATGCAGCCTTCTTTCACGAAGAAGTGAGCAGGAAATTTCAGGAAAATGCGTTGACAATGTCGTAATGGCAAATGTTGAGTAATCCTTCATACTCTTCAACAAATAATCAGACACCATTAATGTTCAGCAAATTATAATCCGTCAGAGACCACCACCTAATCCGCACCTCATTGCGAACATTTTCAAATCTTTCATTGAAAATTCGCACGCATTTCCCTATCATCGAATAACTAATCATGTTTTGTTAATGAACTTTACAAATTTATCTGCGAATTTCAATTGATTTAATGTTCCAAGCATTAAAAATGTGGATGATAGAAAGTAATTTGCCTGAGGCAGGATATTTTAAAAGAGCAACATGAAATCAATGCAATATTCAGCTATCTAAAAATGACTTCAGTTGTTCATCCATTAAGAGCTAAATGGACGCACATGCACGAAATAGCGAAAACAGCACTTCCATAACAAAAACTGAAGGCAGAACTTTGTCCTTGGGTATCCTTTGTAATGCATTGATCAGGGCCGGGATAGCCTTGTTGTTAGGACGTTTGATTCGCATCCCTTGGGTTGTGAGTTCGAACGCCGTCGACCTGAGACTCTCCCTGTACATGGTGGCTGGTGCACGTATAGAACTGTCATAGGCACAAAGTTCTCCAAGTCGAGACAATACCACTGAGGGTGCTAGATCAGAGGTGATCATTCTGTGATTCAGGTCCAAATTTCCATCTGTGGATGAGTGAATGAAATGTATGAATGAAGTCCGCCTCTTGAAAAGAACTGTGATGCATGAGTAGCTAAGTCGTACTCTTGGATCTAGATGGCGCTACTGAAACAAGAGATGCTTGGCTTATAATCACTGACTTCGGCAGTGGGCTTGCACTATGACAAGTGAAATAAGCAACAGCATTTATCAGATTTCTCTTCTCATGGATTACCTTGAGTAGACTCTATTTTTCAAATAACCTAGCAAGAAGTAAACTATTAAGGACAAAACCATCATTGGGTATTTAAACCACCCACAAGGACCTATGTATCCAATGGTATTATTTCCAAACGTACTGCTCAGGAAAGTACGTGACTTAAACGTTATGTGAACTGGAGCCCCTACGTGCTGAAGTCGTGTTCTTGACAAATTCCATAGCGAAACAGACTAATAATCAGGTAATGATCCAGATAAAATAATCATCCTTGTTAGCAAATGTTAAAGCATCATCGAAAATTGCGACCCAATTAAAATGCCTTTTCGTATTCGAACTAAATACACACAAATCAACACTTTTACTCCTTATTTGGCCTTATGTTACAAGGAATTTCTAACTTCAAGAAATGATAATTGTTCTTCTCAAGATTACAATTCAAGAAATGTTTCTAAGTAAGATAATAAATTTCTGTTGTGTTTTACTATTTCTGTAATTTTATTAAAACCTTATTTTCGATATTTTATCTTTAATTTTTATGCCTGGGGCATTTCTCCAAATTCGAGATTTTTACTATTAATAATGTTATGCCTCTTTTAAGTGCACTGAATAATTGGAAGTGCTATTTTTTGACTTTTTAAGTTATTTCGTAACAAAGCAAATGGATAATAATTAGACACAATTTTTTTTTTTTTCAATCATGTGACCATACCATGAAATGCAAAATGGAGCTCAAAATTTAGTTAAATCAATCATTTATTATTAATTCTTAAAAATTTCCTTGTTTTATGCCAAAAATGCAAGCAAACTATTTTAATTTGCTTAATATTAAATGATGTATATTTACCAGTGAAAACTCTAACATGTTTTTGCCCTTTAATGCTCATTGATAAAAGTATTTATCAGTTTCTTGCCTCTTGAGCGATCACCGGTAAGTGATTTATCTCTCATAATTTCATATATTAATTAACATAACTAGTAAATTTTTGCTACTTTCATATGTTATAAGATGATTTTATCATAATAAAAAATATTTGGTCATGCCCTATAGTATGGCTTGTAAAGGGTTAGATAAAACAACCAAAAATAAGGCGTATTAAACCTTATCCTAGGAAAAAATTTAATATTTCTTTTTTTTCCGAAGAAGTATTTCCACCATCCCACTAAAGAGATGTAATATAAAAAAGTAATAATCAGCAAAATAAATGAATAAAAATAATAATAACAAAATGAAAATAAACCTAATAATACGTTAATGCGTAATTTTAATTTGTATTTGCCTTTTCAAGATCCCTGAATTCAACTATTGAAATCATCTAAAAGTGTGTTAGTCAAAGCTTCATAACTCTGGGTGGTTTGGTTGCAGATAAGTGAAACTTTTTTCATTTAAAACATTAATGTACCAAGAAAAGATTACTAGATATAACTGATGGAAAAGGGTTGAGAGGTATAAAATATGTATTATTATTTTTCCGCAGTACGTTTTTTGATTGAAACCAGATAAAATGCAATTATTTATACTGTGAACTGTGGTGGTGTGTAGATTATTATGATCTGTGCAGGAAGCAACAGGGCGAATGTTGTGGGAAACATTTCTTTAATAATCACATTCACACACTTAAAACAAACACAAAGACAAGACATTCACGCGCGCGGCTCACAGTTCAGCATCACATCTCATTCTCATTACAATCGCAATGCATTATGGGATGACATATGGGATGGCCTAAACAGGCATCGCCATCTAGTATCCAAAAGAGAAGATAAGTGTAATGCAACTGCTACAATACCATTTAAAGCATTTTTTAATTGGAATTATATCTAAGGGTTTAGAAATTAGCTATTGAGCCACGATTGAATATGAGAAATATGATAACCAATATTAGGAACGCAAACGCCCATAGAATATAAACATCAGAACAATATCAATAAAAACGAAACAAAATAAATAAAGAAAAAAGAAAAATGATTTAATAAGATAATAAATAAAGTAAAATTGAAGAAACATATACAAATAAAAAACGAATAAAATCAAGAGAAAAACTTTAAAGAAGTAAAGCAAAAAGTAGAATGCTATAACAATCCAATTAGAATAATCATTAGAACCAAAGATCGTTTGAATGAATAATTCTCCAATATATATTCAAATATCAATAAATAGGGAAAGTGATTCATATAATTTATTAAAAACCATTACATAGAAACCATTTCAATTCCTATTTATTTAGAAATTAATCTTAAATTTTAAAAAAATCGAGAAAAAACAGGCTGTACAGTAAATTTATTTACTTTCAGACTTGTGAAAATATTAAAATTGTAAAAAATTAAAAAGATATTTATACATAGAAGTATACATTGAAAATCTTAGAAAGTGATAAAATGATTGAAAATCGGTGCAGTTGTTTCATTTTCTTTTAAATCCATTCATCTGGATGTTAAAAGAAACGGTTTAAAAAGCTACGTATGTAGATCCAAAATATTTCAAAATTGAGATTTCGGATTATTTCAACAATATTTGAATACGTAATTCCGAAAATGTAGATGATGCAAAACGCACAATTAAGAATGAAAAATAGCTGAATAAATGTGCTGACATTTGCTGTAAGGACCGGGATATTATCCCATTAACTGCCACAATCCCCATTTGGAGATTTTAGAATTTTACGTACATCAGTTGGCGCCAAATGTGTGTGTGTGTGTGTGTGTGTGTGTGCCAAAACTTTATTTTAATTTAGCCCATAGTAATTTCATTCTCTTATTTTCTAATCCAATTCCACTGTTTCTACTTAATTAATTCAAGAGAAGCTTTTTAAAAATGCTTACATTTGCACTTTCACACTCTCCGCGTGACGGGATAGAAAAATGTCCAGTAAGCCCATTTTGTAAAAAAGATCCTTGTGTTTCCCTTACTTGCGATTAACATGCGTCAAAAATCCCTATCAAAATCTCATTGTATATAAGCACTATGGAGAAATATTTTCCCTATCAATATCTCAGGTTATATAAGACGAGGGATAAAATGTTCAAGAGCTTTTTCCTCATTTCTTTCTGTGTCGTTCTGTGTTGTGTATTGCTCGTCGCTCCTGCTTGTACATAATTGCTGCTTCTCCAAGATGAAATGTATATATATATATGTAACATTATTTTATATGAAGCAGGATGTAGTTTTGAAGACAGTGAAAAGATTTTTTACATTTTTAAATTAATTTTAATATCCATCGGGAAAGCAAAATTATTTACAAGCAAACGCGCGGACATTGCGCGTCCGCCAAT
>JAPMOR010051461.1:24597-59962 GCA_026543865.1 Argiope aurantia
CGACTACGGTCCAAAATCACATGATTTATATCAGAATATCCATTTTGTAGGAATACTAATAAACCAATGAACTTCTTGAAATTAATTTAATCATATTATTGAACATCTAATTATACTTAGCTCAAATTATTGTCGTTTTCCTACTAAGTAATTTGTTAAATAATGTTATGTGTACAAATGCTATTCTTTTTTTATATTATTGTAAGAATATCTTAATTTCATTAGTAACAAAAGAATCTTAACCTCTTATTAATACCTGAATATATTGCCGCATTGAAGAAAGACAGTCGAATCTCCGTGGCCGAATGGTCATGGCACTGGTCTCGTGATCAAGAGACCTGTGTTCGAATCCCGCTAGCGATACTGAGATTAATAGTATATGTAAATACTTAATTCCTTGGTTTCATGTTTCAGTTGATACTGGACATTTCTTTAGTTTGCCAGACAAGTGTTCTGGACTTTTCTTACTGTCTCCAGAAGAGTATTCTGGGACTTTCTCTGCTTGTATGAAAGCAGAAGATTTGTCAGTTACTGTATTCTCAGTTCTGAGTTCAGTTAATATATTGGTTTAGCTCTACCTCTTGTGTGTGTGTGTCATTGAGTTCTATACCATAGTATCTACGTGACAATATTTAACGATCAGAACAATTAACTCTACATCTTCATTATTAAAGGCCTCGTTTCTAAAACATCGAAACGGGAATGGAACAGACTCCAAAATTTAAACAGATATTTTTTTAAGAGTAATAACATTTTTTTTTCCTCATTTTGAAATCCACTAATTAAATATGCTGAAAGTAATTAACTTAACAAATACAATTAAATTAAATTAATTAAAACAACTATGGAATATTTCTAAACATATAGATTACTTATTCTCTAATGTATTCACTGCAGACACATATTGAGAAATGAATAAACCAAATTTGAACAAAAAAATATACTGAACTACTGATAAACTTATAACTTGTCTAAATTTTGTTTGTTTGAAGATCATCTATAGATCGGGAATGAACTTGATTTATAAAGAGAAAGTTATAGTTATTGTCGAAAAAATTTGACCATAAGATTTTGATGAATTATATCTCCGAGAATCTGAAAAGACCATCTTCTAAGAATTATGTTTGAGCCTCTATCAGTATGAGTGCCTATGAGCATAATAACTGAAAAACAGAAGGACATGTGAGATTTAATATGCCTTCTTTATCAAATAGCAGATATGTATAAAGTTTTAGACAAAATCCATCAGTAGGACCACTGTATATTCATTATATTCGAAACACATGTTGAAAAATGCAAAAGCTAGACAAATGGAATTAGGGATTTAGCTTTGACATCAAACTTATATGTCTGCATCATATTTTGTATCAAACTTAATTGCACAAAAAACTTAACGTTCCATAATGTATATTTGTTTTTCTTCTCTGTAAGATGGTAACACAAAACAAGTGAGAAAGTGAAATATCTAAATAATGCTCGAGTGGGCTATATAATGCTCCGAAATCGAGGGGAGAACAATACTGACTTATTGCTATGGGTTATAATTTCGAACAATAACAACTTCTACAGCGCTAACAACTTCTATAGCGCATATCAACTATTGGCATATGCACAAGCTCATGAGATCGATTTACGGTCAATACCTGTAAATTCTTGAGATGCCAAAACTTGTTAAAATGAATCAGTTCATACTTTTATAATTAAACTTCTTTGATGACCAGCTATTTCACCCATAATGTTGATTGCGTTAAGTTTCAATTAAATTTCTTCCCGAAATAAGAAGTCTTTAAACAACAGTGTCAAGACATCAAAAGCCTATTAATTTAATTGCCATATAATTGTTCTTTGTGTATATGGACCACTCCAACAGAGTAAAATCCATCATATAGATGTTTAGGTATAATTCTCCTGATATTCAATCTTCTGCATTTTGCGATATCATATCTTCACTTTATTATTCGTTTTGTAAACTGTACAGATATTTAACTGAATCCTTATTCAATAACTTCCAACAATGGAAGACAGTCACTCTATCAAATATTTGATAAAATAATGAAAAGTGTTTGGATTTCTATTTAACAATAAAACGTGTTGTTGAAAATTGAGCAAAAATTATTTTTGAAAAAACAAAATACCTGCCAAAATGTTAAAAATATATGGTAAGTAATTTAAAAGCAATTTTTCTCTTCTGTCATCTGTCAATAATAAAAAAATGTTTACGAATTTCGCAGTCAGAAAGGGAAATTATTTTAAAAAAATCCCTAAAGCAATGTACAAGCCATTGTGAGCTATCCTCTGTATGTAAGATAGGAGTAAAAAGTGTGATTTCTGCGAAGAAATATATTTCCTATATATATTCAGAATTGGATTATTAAATAGTCAATCGCTATAGGACACGAAACCTCGAGATTTGTTATTATATTTTCAAGGCAATTTAATTTTGTATTTGTATTGTTATTATAATAAACGTGCATTCAAGCTTATTCAAATTAAAATAAAATATCATTTAAATGTTGGAATATAATCCTAACAACAATTTTAAATAACTTTCTATAAATTTTATAACACACTGCTTTGAAATTCCGTAAAAAAAAATTTAAAAAAATGCACTGCGTCATAATTTAAAAATATACTTTGTTCTATAATTAAATAAAATTCAGAATATGCAAAAAAATTTCTAATTTTCTAAAAATATTTTGTATAAAATTAATTTCAAATTTTAACTTTACATTTTTACTTTCTCATTTACGAGTTATAGAGATTCTGAAAAAGTTCGACCTTCAGATTTTGACGAATCTAGATGTTTTAGACCTTCATGAGTTCAAAAAACTCATTTTTGGGAAATGTCTGCCTGTCTGTGATAAAGATAATTAAAAAAGATTTGAGATACACAAATAAAATGTGCATTAAATTTGATTCATTGAAATAGACAATAAATTTGTAGATATCTATAAAGTTTTGAGCAAAATCTATTCTGAGGATGTCCGGCTGTCCGAATATAGGAAGAAATGGAATAAGTAAGCGTTTGACGTAAGGAAGATAAATTTAAAACAGATAAAATTAATGCCAATAACGGCCTCCGGCAGGAACATTAAACTGAACATTTAAACGCAAGAGATTTCACTGATGGCAATACGGCTTGTTCACACTAAATCTATTTAACAGCCGTATATGTGTGATGCCCAACTCAAAATCACTCTACGCCACGCCAATATAATAGTGATGCTCCCAAATCGATCATCAATGCGAAAACCTGTCAGAATTGGCATGGTCTGAAATGCCCTAAAGAGCAAGCACGCATGATAATTGAATATTCATCCAGCTTATCTGGATTTCCATCATTCTGAACCATCTGGAATGCAGGTGAGAAAAGAGTTGCTTTTAATACGTGGAGGGAAAGGTTGTATTTTATCATGCATTCACCAATCAGATTGGAGTGTAATTGGCTTGAAGTGCTCGCGAATGACCGGCCAAAATAAAAAGATAAAAATAAATAAAAAAATATATATGGGATAATAGTGATTGCCACCACGCCATTGGCACGCATTAATCGTGAATAACTGTGTTAATGGTGTAAGAAAGTATTTTATAAATTTGAGAGTAAAGGAAGAATAAATTGGGAATGAAGGAAATGAATGAATAATAAATAATGAAGAATGTAAGGGATAATAAATAAGTATGTAAGCAATCTATGATATAAAATAAGCGAAAGATTCATAGAAAACGCAAACTTCAGATTTCTTTTTCTCAGATTTTCGTTCACACAATTAAATTCCCTTACACTTCTTGATTATGCATGTCTACGTTGTTTCATTTAAGCATATATTTCTATTAGGCGCTTTACATTCAGAAAGAGACCCAACCTCCAATTAATACCCCAATACATTTAACAATCGGAACAATTAACCCTACACCATCATTATTATCCGCCTCGTTTTTAAAGCATCGAAACGTGAATTGAACGGACTCGCTTATTAGAGAAATAAAGAGGGGGGAAATCGCTCTGCTCTTATTAAATCACATCCCTTAATTGGATCTCAAAGCTTGCTATCCCCTAATGATGGCTCATCAAGCCCCTGACGCCCCTGCAATTGACGGGGAGCAAGAAGAAACGATCGCCTCCCCTCCCTGAGTAATGGGTTCTGCTTTTGTTGAGGACACTTGTCGGCCGAGGATATTTGCTTTGCGCTCCAGAGGGATTTGTCCGCACAGGATAATCTAGGAAGGAATTTCGGTTAAGTACCTCGGTATGCTGTCTAAAGCGGAATAAAGGGAAGAGATTAATAATGTTGGGCGATCTTTTTTTTTTCACTTCAGTAGCTGCTTTGATAGTTAACTGTGTGACAATATGTTAAGAGGAAAACGTAATTAAATAAAAATGGTGAGCTATTCTTTTGAGACTGTCTTCAGTATATTTAATATGAGAATATTATATTTCAAAAAGAAATCCTGTCAAATGCAAAATTACCTCTTAACGTATTAATTTTGTAAGTTTTCATACTTTCTATAGATTCAAGTTATATACAAGATAAACATAATGTAGAGCAACGCTCTACAAGATAGACCGTTGGACTAAAAGCTGCCAAATTTGATAAATAATTACTTCATGGGTATTAGGTGCTGATTGATAAATAGTTTATAAAATTTTTTATCCTTATTTAAGCAAATCAAAAATGTATCGATATTTTAATATCTTTTTCTTAGTAACTTTGGAGCCATTCAGATGACATACGAAATCTCAAAAACCATTGCATACGAAATCTCAAAAACTATTTTACGGCACCAAAAGATTGCCTGCTTAGTGGTATCAATTTTATATTTGCATAATTTTTTTTGTAATATTAATACAATTTTAAGAATTAATGCTACATAAAATTCGTAAAAATGCTTTTAACTGCAATAAACATATTTAAACCAATTTTATTGTTTCAACAAATATCTCAACAGCGCGGTTTTGCCAGTTATGGTAAAAAAAAAAATTGTTTCTTTGGCTATTAACTTCAAAACATAATTTTAACTTTCTCATTTATCAATGAGATCTTTTATTCCTTTTTAAGAAACTGATATTCTTTATTTAAAATGTGTGGTGAAAAAAATCATTCCTTAATGAATTGCATCAGCCATTGCATCAGGTCACACGAATATAACAGATGAATCAAATCTGAAAAATTACCATGCTATAATATTTTAGATCAGAGGTTCAAGATTTAAGGAGGGTTTTTTTTTATTATTATTGGTGAGAAATGAGAAAAATTTGTTTAAATGTAAAATTTTAATCGTATGCCTTAATTGTTTATTGAGTTTAAAGGTCATCAGGACTCGGTGTCAAGGGAAATGATTCATTGTCGGATTTTGTAACACGGAAAAAAGGTTTATTCAAAAATGAAAAAGGAAATAGCTCTGAAGCAATTTATAAACCACGGTGAACATTATGGGCTCTAAATCATACGTCACATGGGTAGAAATGGTAATCAGCAACATGCAGCGATTAAAAAAAGTTCGTTTCTGCTTGAATGCACCAGGATCCTCGGTGAATTTTTAATCTCAGACAATGTGTTGATTCAGAGAAAATTTGGGCAGATATTTAATATAATAGAAATTTCTCTCTATTATTTGGGGTAAAACATCCAAACAAAAGTCACTGGAGAATAACCCACTATCATTTACTTGTATTCTAGATGGCCTTCAGTAGAAAATTTTAGCAAAAAAGATCTTTGCTCTATATTGTTAAAAGTTACGTTTGATTCTTAGAATATAAAAATTTCGAATTGGTCAGACTTTAACTCAACAGGGAAATTTTGTAGAATCATGTTTCGCAAAGTTTATAACAATGGTGGACAGTATTCATCAGTAGACGAACTCAAAAAGTCTGTTGAGGTTGTATGCTACGATAGGGAGTCCCCAAACCACGAAGCTCTAATTTCTTCGATGACAACTCTTATCTATGAGCTAATCGATAGGAACAGATAAGCAATCAGGTTTTCTTTCTTTTCTTGTTCGTCTGATCTTTTGAGACAATGTAGAAATCAGCTTTCATTGCTGTAAGATATACAAGCATATTGTTACGAATCCGTATTGCAGCTTCCCAGCATAGTTGGTTACATCATTGGGAAGAATGTTTTACAGTCATCTGTATGGAACAGAGTCTGGGCGTCGTGTCGGGGGTCCCAGAGCTTGGCGTTAAACTTGGCGACTTTGGCGCCAAAATAGATTATACCCGAAACTTCGAGAATTTTCCCGATCCGCCCAGTAGGAACCGAGATACGCCTCGAACGTTCCTGATTGGTTGAGAGGCTTCTAGCCCCGCCACCTGGGACCTATAAAAGGGACTGCAGCTGCCAGAGAAGTCAAGTCAGTAGTCAGAGTCGGAGAAGTCGAAGACAGAGTAGTCGAAATCGACGGAGCGGAGTAATCGGAAGCGACGGAGTCAAGCTAGTGCTGAACTGAGCTGTGCGCTACTGTCTGCAATAGATTCTGGTTATATGCTGCTGTGTGTGCTGTTGTATGCTACACGTCTCGGGTGAAGATAATCGTCTTCTGTGCTGTATATAGTTGTCGCTTTTGTGCTGTCCTGTGTGTCTTCGTGTAAATAAACGTCGTTGTTTTATTTTCTACTACCGTCTGCCGATTGAGCGTTCTACACACCATATCACTTCCACTATCCAAACGAACCCCGGCAGAAATTGCGTAACAATATATAAAACGCACAACACTGAAATCGTGTTAGAAAAAATAATTTATTGTAACGAGTAATTCGTATAACGAAAAAATAGCTCATTTAACGAGCACTGTTTCGTAGAACAAGTAGAGAAGAGACAATTTAGCGTCACATGGTGGATTGGTCTGAGCGTTTGTTAGAAGATAATCTTTATATCTACACGGAAAAAATTTTGGTCGTATAAAGTTGTCGAATGAGACTCCGATGGGTTTATGCAGGTATCTGTAGAGACTCAATCGACGAGATTTTGTCACTAGCCAAGATTTTGGAGCTAGATTTGAATAGCAATGACATCTACGGGCTGATGGAAGAAGCTGCATTTTGTCTCACAGCAAAAAGTTGCAGATAGGGCACAACATTTACGCCTATTTGTACGAAAAACTTAGAATTGCTTTGAAGAAGAAAAAAATCGTTGTAACAAAGCAACACCTTTTCAGTGAAATAAGAAGGATGCTGAACAAATTGGAAATTATTTCATCACATGTTGAGAAGTATTGAGAAGTGTTGAGAAGTATCATCCTTATATATATGAGTATGACAAACTCATTAAACGATAATATTGCGTCACATTTTTTCCAAACATGGAAGCATAGCTAAAGACAATATTCTTGTTATAAACGCATGCATTATAAATAATAATGTACTTGATTATAGATTTGTTTGAGTATATTTTTTTTCGAATTGTTTTATTTTACATGGATTCCTATGGAAAAAAATGGTCTCGCGTTACGAGTAATATTCGCTAGCAAAATATTCTCGTTCCACTGTATGTTGAAATCTGTGTGAATTTGTTCATTTTCCAATCTTTAGAGGCGGAAAATGGGGAAGTTGCCTAACAGCGGATTAATCACGACTCTTTAAATGATGCAGAAGGGAATTGATTTCATTGGCTTCTTCTGTGGGTTTTCTCCCATCCCAAGTGTAAAATGAAGGATACCAGAAGGAATTTCGTAATGTACACAACAATAAGTTTACAACAGGATTTGTCGTCAATCGAATTCATTTCTGATGGGAATTTTGGGCAACAATGGATGCACTTGCAGTAAAAGCAAAGATTGCAGAAACCACTTCACTGTTACAACCAATTTCTTTCATTTTGGCTTGTATCTGGAGGAACGTTAAATATGCTTTCAACTCATTTTCTTTGTTGTTCAATTATTAACCGCTCAAATATTAACCGTTATAATAGAAAAGAAAGTAATGGAAAGAAGTATTAAAATCCATTTTTTTTAAATCCAAGAAAAAGGTTAAAGCCATACGATTTCGATTTCAAAAAATTGAATATCATTTTAATGCACAGTTTGGAATCTAACTGTTTTTAAGCCATAAGGCAAATTCCTAATAAGATCCGTCAGGACTTTCTTTTATTTCCTGAAATAGGATGCTTCAAAATTTCGTTTTCAAAAATTTCGTTTCGTTTCAAAAGACTCGTTTTTGACAACATTATCACTTTTCCAATTCTCACCAATCTTACTTTTTTTATGCACATAATACTCGATATATTTTTTTTTCGTAGTCTGGAACCATTATTGACTTCACCTTCAAGAAATCGATATTTGAGAGTCTGTGACAGTTCTGGCCCTTTTAGCTTATGCTTCAGAATATGCTGCATGAGTGTAATGTTTTTGTTTGTTTTCCATTCAGCCGAATAAAAAAAATCCCTACCTTTTAATTTGATATCATTATCGGAGATGCAAGACGTCTTAAAGTTTTGGAATTATGAATAGGCAGTCAAAGTTTATCTCATAAAAAGTGAAAAATGGGATCTGAATCACCCTACTTTAAGATTTTTTTTTCTCGTTTTGAAAGAGTTTCTCCTACTTTAAACCGCAATTTCAGTTTTTAATGTATGTCATATTTTAAGAAATCGATAAATGACACCAGCAGTTTAAGCAACATTACTCATTATTATAATCAATGAGCAAAAATTGATGGATTGATTGACATTCATTCTGACAGGAATTTTAGCCGTAAAGACTAATTAACAAAAGATTCTATTCAAAAATAATTTTTAGGAAAATTGAAATTTTGAAGAAAAATTTAAAGGTTTTGATTATTTTCAAAAACTTTGAGTGAGGAATAATCTTTTTCATAACATTAAAAAGAGTATCAAGACAAAAGTAGTACCACCTGTTATTACCTAATTATCATATGAAACTTCAATACAAAAAATAGAAGCAATATCTTGTATTGGAACTTAACTTTTTATTAGATTTATTAACGCAGATATTTTGTATTTTAAATATGTTAAGTTTTGAAAACATAAGTCTAATTAGGCATAATGGGTTGATCTTAGTAAAAAAAATACACCGTGAAAGGTTTCATTGTTTTTAGAAGTGGATGTATTTAAATTTGCTAAAAATTTTCTCTGTAGAAAGAAAAGAAAACATGCCCTGAAAGACATAAGCTTTAGATATTCTTGTATAATTTGGTATCAGACTGAAAACTTTTATAAAGTGAATTTAATAAAAAAATACATTCAATTTTGGTAAAAAAAATCATTTCATGTAAAATATTAACACAATAATTGTATATATAAAATATAAAAGCAATTTGAGTTATGAAATAATGATTTTGAGTAAATACTGCAGAAGCACTCTAGAAATTTTCATTTCCACTAATATTTAAAATTTAGAAACTAATTTGTTTTTGCTCCATAACCGGCATGAAATAATCAGCTGGGTTTTGCATTCGCATTAAAACTAATTTATTGCGTAACAGAAAACTGTAGACCCCCCCCACCTGTAGAATTTCAAAGATTCAAGCGAAAAAAATGGGGATTATTGAGGTAAGACAGCTGTAAAAAATTGTCTGCGATGAGGAAGAATAGCAAACAGTGGTCTCTTGGTAATAGCTTCTTTCATACCCTCCTTTATGCTTATTGCTTGCGTCATGAACAACTGCCCTAAAAGTAGAAACCATATGAATAACTCTCATCTGATCTACGACCTCTCGGTTCTGAAATTAGCACACATACCACCTTTTTATTGAAATGGAGTTTCTATTCCTAGTTGCAACTGTAAGGTTGTGTGCTTCTGCATGTTGCCAGTCCTTAAGTTTTGCTTGCTGTAAAATGATATTTTTGTTTCTGGTAGCTATCGAGATGCAGAAGTAAAACTTTGGCCAGTCACAACAAAAAAAATTGATTTTAAACAGTAACAACAACAAAAATATGTATTGAAATAGTAATGCTTTTTTTTTCCTAATTCCCCCTAATTCACTGTTCGTAAAAGATTAAAATTTATATATATATATATATATATTATTATCTTTAATATATATATATATATATATATTAAAAGATAAAATTTTCAAGTCTCCGCATTTTTATTTATTAAATTTGTTTTCATCATTGGAAAATATATATCGGTCCTAAATGTATATATAGCTAACAGTCAACTGCATTTTAAATCATAGGTTGGAAACTAATTTTGCTGTTTAGAACATTTGGTAAAAAATACCAACTATTATTTTCCTTTCAAATTCTTCAATGCGAAGAATCAGCTGGAATGTTCATTTCTCATTTTTTTTATATATCTTCATATAAAGATGCTAACTGCATTGCATAAGACCCTTCGAGCCACGCTTTTCACGGTCACTTCATCTGTGAAAGGCGTGGTTTCTGAAAAGAAAATAACTGATTTGCTGTATTTTTGAATGATTATGTTTATTTACTTCATTCTAAGTGAGATTTAGATCCAAAATTGAAGCATTTCTACTGGTTTCACGTGTGACTACTTATAAAATTTCATAATTTTAGTCTTTTTAAATAACTATCTGGATTGGTCTCCTCAAAATTTTCTCGTATACATACTAATAAAACTGTTATTGAAGAAAATGCCTTTGGCGTACAATTGTTACCCAATATTAACCTCCGGAGTAAATTTAGCACTTTTACTGAATCTATCGTGTCATCCTTGGCAACTTATTTGGCGATTAAATTGTAACATGCGGTTAATTGTATATGAAAATACTATTAACCGCAATACAGGTCGCTTTCAGAAGCGTTTTCCACGACAGACTGAAACAAAAATTTGACGCAAAACTGCACTTGTATTCACAAATTTTCATATCAAATTTGATCTATTTAAATCATAGCGTGTGCATAATTCTAAGAGTATAGGCCAACAGACAATCAATCCTTTGTTGAATTTGTCACAAAATGTGATAGGTGTCTAGACTATAGATATTAATTTTGTGCATCGAATGTTATCTATCTAGTTCTCTTCATTTTGTTGTTGTCCCTTTAAATTATATTTAAGCAGTCGGACAGAGTTACTCTGACCGAATTTTGCTGAAAACTTAATAGATATCTACAAATTTGATCTAAAGATCGTACATGAAATTTCATCCCACTAGTTCAAAGCGTTTTTGAGTTATCATTGTCGCAGACAGATAGACGGACAGAAAGGGTTTTTCGAACTCAAGGAGGTCTAAAGGAGGTTTCGAAATCAAGGAGGTTAGTCGCCAAAATCTCGATTTCGAATTTTTGTAGATTACTATTCTTTCTCTATACTATTGGGTTGTTCGGAAAGTAATTTCGTTTTTTTTTGCGACAGAGGATTTAATTGTATTTTTTTGCACCCAACTTCACATTTAAGCCGTATCATTTTTATATGCTTTCAGAGCTCATATAGCAAGGCTTGTGTGTGAACAATTCCAATGAATTCTACGCAGTAGTTTTTGTTCGGTGCCCTTTTAAATATGGAGAGCGATAAGCGGAATTTTCGACATATCTTACTGTTTTACTACAGAAAGGGTAAAAATGCTGTTCAAGCCAGAAAGAAATGGACCGATGTGTATGGAGAAGGTGTGTTGACAGTACGCCAGTGCCAGAACTGGTTCGCTTAATTTTTTAGACGGTAAAACCTTCACCTCAAATGAGGAGGTCAAAAACCACCTCGATCCGTTTTTTGGCAGCAAAGACCAAAAATTTTATGAGCGTAGAATGATGCTACTACCAGAAAGATGGCAAAAGGTGTTGGACCAGAACGGCCAATATATAATTTAATAAAGTATTTGTTTATTATACGAAAACTGTCTTTTATTTCCACACACACACACACACACAAAAAAATACGAAATTACTTTTTGAACAACCCAATACATATACGAGAAAGTAAAAACACTTAATAAAATCTTAATTTCACTATTGTTAGTTAAATCAATATACTTCCGAAATTTAGTAGCTCTTTCATTTTTGATAGTCTATATTCCATTCTACAACTTGATACTAAGAATTGTCAGAATTAAAAAAAGAATTATTGAAATATTTAAAATGATTTTCCCTCCCTGTCCTATATTGAAATTTTTTTTTCTAGCCTTAGATAATTTCTCATGAGACATGTCCATTCTTTGATTGCAGTTTTCGAACATCATTAGATCAGAACTTATCTGATTAAATTTAATTTTCAGCATTAAGTTCAGAATGTTATAAACATGCATATGAATTCATGAATGAAAATGAAATACTTACTTCCATATGGAAAAAAACGAGAAAAGATTGCTCTGAAGGTTTCTTCGTTTATGAATCCGTTTGGACATTCCTGAAACATAAACAAGCACAATGAATCGACCTTGGAACAGCAAACACATTTCTAAAAATAACTTGCTACTTTTTCATTCATAAAGTATCCTAATAGAAAGTACTGAGCCACCAGAAATATTCGAACAACGAATCTCCGCATTTCTGACATATTCTTGGAACTTTGTCTGTCTGTATATCTGTCTGTCTGTGAAAATGATAAGTCAAAATTGCTTTGAGCTAGAATGAATGAAATGTGTTGACTTTTGTCAAATTTTAAACGAAATCTATTCAGAAAAAGTCTGTTTTGTTGGACAGCAATCTCAATATAAATTAAAACGATAACTACAAAAACAAAATATTTGTATCAGATTTAAAACCAGTTCCGTCCGGGAGTTGACCATCCGTTGGTCTGTACTTTCACAAAGCATTTAAACGCGATGACTTAAGTATATGTAATTTTGGTACGCGACCACAACTGCAGTTTTTAAGACAAATTTTGATTTCAGTCGGTCGGGAAAAAAAGCATTCAAAATATGCATTCAATTTTCTATTGCTTATGCATTAAACCAGAAAGCAGAAAGTTAATTTATTTCTTTATTTTACTGTTGGCGCTTGGGTTTTTTTAAAATAATCATAAACTTAAAAATGAATTATAAAGGGAATTTACATATTTTTAGAACGATTTCTGTAAATAATTTTTCAAGCAAATGTTTTCGAGTAAAAACTTCTGAAAATAACTATTGTTTGAATGCGAAACATCATCTGCTACTTTCAAATTTACTCTTATTTCAAAATACTGCATGCAAACAAGCTCTGGCGGATTGATGTGTGAAAAATATCCTCACTTCAGGATTAAAAAACGTTGCGAAATACATGATTAAAATTTTAATTGCAAAATAAGCGACATTATTTATCGGAAAAGAAATGAAGGGAAAAAAAAACCCGCAAATCGTTACTTTTATGCAAAAAGAAGACTTCAAACGAATACCTGAAAAAGCAATGTTCTATTACAAATGTTTCTAAATTGAAGTTAGTGACAAGCGAAAATCCGAAGACGCTGAAAACTATCTCTGTAGCAGTTACATTACTCTTAACCAATAGACTTCCAGACAATTCACATTCTGTCTCCTTGCCGGGACGTCGTCGGAGCCAGAGGGGGAGGATGTAGCAGTTGCATTACTCTTATCTTCTCTTTTGAATACTAGATGGCGATGCCTGATTAGGTCATCCCATATGTCATCCCATAGTGCATTGCGATTGTAATCAGAATGAGATGTGATGCTGAATTGTGAAGCCGTCTTATCTTTGTGTTAGTGTTGACTTTTGTGTTCAGGAAGCAACAGGACGAATGTTGTTGGAAACATTTCTTTAATAATCACATTCACACACTTAAACATACACTAACACAAAGACAAGACATTCACGTGCGCGGCTTCACAGTTCAGCATCACATATCATTCTAATTACAATCGCAATGCACTATGGGATGGCCTAATCAGGCATCTCCATCTAGTATCCAAAAGAGAAGATAAGAGTAAAGCAACTGCTACATCCTCCCCCTCTGGCTCCGACGACGTCCCGGCAAGGAGACAGAATTTGAATTGTCTGGAAGTCTATTGGTTAAGAGTAATGCAACTGCTACGTCTCTTAATTTCGTGGTCTGGCGGATCGAAGGACATTCCGACAATCACCTCTCACCTTCCACTTCTTAATCATAAAAACCACTGTCAATTTTGGGAATATTTAACTAGATATGTCCCTCAAGGTTCGGCCATTTCTATGATATCAGACCTTTAAACGTTTTTCGAAGTCAAGCGGCTCTGAATTTCTTGGTATCTTGCATGCGACTAATGCCAATGCTGTTTCCTACGCGATATATATGCAGATTTTTGTTTTCATCGTGCCGTATATTGGGTGTTTTTTCCCTCAACTACTATTTGTATATTATATATTTAAAAAAAAATCCAAATTTTTCCAAATATAAAATCTATTCTAGCATACAAAGAGAAGTCGATCTGCTTTGATGAATCATCATATACTGGGCATATTTTGAATTCCGCATATAGGGTTTATTTTCATATATGCTTCTAATTTAACATTTAAGACTTTAATTTCCAGAGCCTACTCGCAATCAATATATATAAAACTCTAATGCACGTGGCACATAAATCATTTTTATTATTTATTGTCGAATGGCAACAGTTAAATGAAAACTAATAATGTTTTAGATTACTTCATGAACGTTTTTAGGACATAATTAATTGATTAAAGAAGCTGCAAAATGTAATTAAAAATGCCCTGGATAGTTTCGCCAAAAATTCTATTCACTCAAAGAAAAAAAAATATAAAAACAGGAGTCAACAGAACAATTGAGGGCGAAAAAAGATTTGAGTTATTCCAGATGAGATACCACAATGATTGACCTACGTAAATGAATGGCCATATCTTCCAAAACCATAATCTCATAAAAATAATTTTTGTATTTTCTTAAAACTGAAAGCATTACTTTTTTAATTATATTAATATTTGTTTCCAATAAATTTTTAAATGTAATACATAATTTGTAACAATTAATTTTAAATGTTATGAAATTCAAACTCATTTGTCAATCGCGTGGTTTTGATAGTATTAAAACTGTTAAGATATTAAAGGCAAAAAAAAAATTGCTTTCCTTTGATATGAATTCTAAAGTAGGACTTTTCCTTCCGCTTTTATTTCATTATACACTTTACATTTTGATTTATTCCAGCTCTTGCTCGTCTTATCAAGCAGCAAAGGGAATTTTTTCAACATGCAGCATTAATATTTAACAGCCTAAAAATTAATTATCTGGACTAGCAAGAAAGTCGCCAAAGGCAGCTGGTTATATATTGATATTTGCTTTGGTTATATTATTAAGTTTAAGATTAAGAAACTGAATTTGCAAATAATGAAAAAGTAATAGTTCTTTTTTATTCAATAGTTAACATTCTTCCTTAGATTTCAACTTGATGCCGTGGGAGTCAACGGTGACCGGCTGACCTCTAAAAATGACATTGTAAGAAATTCAGCGCGATTGTCAGTATGCTAAAAATTATTTGCTGATTAACTTTAAGTGGTTTTATTTCAACGACCTTTTCTTCCATCCTTTTGTGTTCAAACTGATATAGTGATGTATTTCGATTTCGAATTAAGACATCTTTTATTAAGTAATAAGTCCTTAAGGTTTACGTACACACTAGAAGATTTTTTTTTTAAATTTTAACTTTAAACATCCAGTTTTTTCACAGTAGGTCATTAATATATGTTTAAACTCATTTCAGTGAGAAAAAACCATATTACACTAATTATTAATTAATTAAATAAAATTTAATGAGCTAATTAGCATATTTTTTGAAACATGATATCTTAAATTCTAATTTGTACAGACACACAATTCTAGTTGAAAATTATGCCTAATCAAGTCTGCCTCAATCAAATTATAAAAAAATATATTTTTTTTAACAATTAACGGTGAATAGAAAGAGAAAGATTTATTTCTGTAATTTTAATTTTTAAATAGCTATTAAAAATTTATTTCTATACATATAACTTTGATTGAAGCACAAAACATCTGCTATTTCATACAGATTATTTTGATTTACAAACTATTGTATTTCGTTAATTTCTTGTTGAGTTATGATTGTTTTGAATGAAGCAACATAGTGGAAAAATATCATTCTTCATAAAATGAGTTTAAAAAAAAACCCCGTAACTAGAGTTTTTAATGAAAGCACCTCAAGAAAAATAATTATAACTCGTGAAATATTTCGAATATTGACAATATCTTGGTACCGTTTGAAAGCTAAAGGATCAGAGAACATTATTAAGCAATAAAAAAATATTCGATATTTTGAATGATTTTCGAAGTTTTAAGTGTGTACATACACCTTAATGTTGACTGTAGTAACAGTTATAAAGAAAAATAATTTTTATTTCATCTATTTATTAGTATAACAGGAATGTGATGAAGGACCGAGATCAACGAATCGTTGTTGTTTCCGATGGCACTTGCCATAGGCAAACCCGCTGATTTGAAATCAACGATTTTAAGCCGAAAAGGAACGTCTCTTATTTTAGTAGCGCCAACTAGGGCCAAGAGTACGACTTTGCTATTCACGCATCACATTCGCTTGCACAGCCCCTTTTTAAAGGGGGGCACATTCACACATCTCACAGATAGAACAAATGAAGGACAACCATGCCCGAACCGGGACTCGAACCCGGGACGCCCAGATCACGGAGAAGACGCGCTACCCCTATGCCAGGACGCCGGCTCAACGAATCGTATAATGAGGAAGCGAATATTACTTGAAAAGATCTTCCAAATCCCCCTGGTAATTTATAAATTACATACTACATTTTATGAGATTCTTAACATCACAATCTCTTTGCATGTTCATATTTACTAAAACTATTCAGTTATTTTAAAAATTATGGTCTGTATAGTATGTTAAAATTATGCTTTTTTTAAACTAATGTTTACATAAATTACACATGCCATTCATGTGCTTGTAAAAGCCATATAACCTATAACACATATTATTTTGTAACAAAAAAATAATTTTATTTTAAACCACTCGCCTTTGGTGACCAGCTAGTCTCCAGGATTGCATATTGGTTATATTTAATTCCTTTTAAATCGTTTATTTTCATGATTACATCAAATAGTCAAGTATTAAAACCTTGTCGATATAATTGTCTTACTGGTTTCTGTTCATTGCCTAAACGAACCTTTCTAATGGAGGCCATCCCCATCGCATCATAGCGTTATTAAAAACGTAAATATCCGGTTCGTCTAAATTTCGCGGTATTATATCTTCAATTGATTATTCTCCTTGTGAACTACACAGAAAGAAAACGGCGTGAATTTCAATGCAACAGTGCAATCTATTGTAGGAAATGGCACAAAAGGAATATTGCTTAAAAATTACTAAAATTCAAAAAAATTCCCATGATTATTAAAAACAATTTTTAAATTTCAGAACAGTGTAAAATTCATTTTTTGCGAAATAATATTTTCCAAAATTATTGCAGATAAATAGAAAAACGCAGCTTAATTTTAATTAATTAAAATTTCCGAAAATAACACATCTGCATTCATCTTTACTATTAAAGGAGAAAACGCAATATCACATTAAATGAAATGAAATCTCTAGTGATATATAAAATTTATCATTCGTTTTAACTTTTATTTATTGAAATCCTAGGCAATATAAAAAGAAAAACCCTCTGAATTCTACATAATAAAATTTCCACTGAAATGTTTTGTATATCATTCCAAGTCAAATATATTCTTTCCTTTTGAATTAAGGGATTAGACGTAAGCCCAACAAACGGTTCTGTGAAAAGGATTTCCATATGTAAAAATACTCGCAACACATCACAAAACACACTTTTCAGAAAATATCTTTGAATAATACTTCCTCTGCTACCAGTATCCTGTTTTCCCATTGGGACAAAACATTCTTGATAAATTGTTCCACAAATCTACACTTTCTGTTTTGCAGTTCTTCTCCGTCAGTTACTGTCGTTGCCAAGGTGACGGGAGTTTGGAATGATGGAATGTTGCCAGGCAACCGTTTTCTGATCCCACCGTCTCAACTGTTCTGAATGTAAACATGTTAAGTAGAGACACGACAAATTGTGCACGGGAACAAATTTTTAACTTGAGAGCGCTTTTTTTTCCCCCGAAGTAGAATTTATTTCGACAGTTCGTTTAATTTAACTTTGAAAATGATTTTTACTTTCTCGTATACGAAGTGTAGTTAAAATACTGTAATCGTCAAAAATTTCGAACTCGAAGTTTTGACGAATCTACTAAGGAGACTTTCCTGGATTCTAAAATCACATTATTGGCATTATGTCTGTCCATCCGTTTGTCAGTTTGTAAACAAAAAAAAATCAAAAACACTTTGAGCTAGACGGATGAAATTTGGCATATGGAATTCAGACCAAATTGGTTGATTCCTATCACATTTTGAACAAACTCTGTGCAGAGAAAGTCTATCTGTCTTGCTGTTCGAGTACTCGATATATATATTAAACTTAAGATTCAGACAGATAAAATTTGGTATACAGGGTTAGCATCTAAAATGTAAATCCATACCAAATTTGAACCAAATCCATCATAGAATTCACCGTCTATCGATCAGTATTTTTTCATGCATGTGAACGCCATAACTGACAACCAAAATGATTTAAATTCGGTATATGATCAGTGTCAAATTTTAGATTTAATTGATACATATTTGCAAAATAGATTCAGTAATACTACCAAAAATCAGTGTTTCATAAAATACGTTTCATAGTTTACGCAAGAATCACAATTGTGTGGGAAGGAAGGAAGAAAAGAATGTTATCATTGCAGAGTATGCGAGAAAGTTTGGGGGAGATCACACCCAATGATTTAATAAGTGCATCGGTTATAATTGGTAAAATGGAAAGGAACTCAGAATTTTTGATTGGCTTCGTTTTTAAAAGTTTGCACGAGTAATATTACCAATATTATAAGAAATAGCATTTAATAATCATGAAATGGGAATCTTGCTATGTTCGCACTTAAAAAAATATGCTGATACTTGATATCAGTATATTTATGACCATAAAAGTAAACTTCGATTGATTCATTTTTACTTTCTCATACATGAAGTGTAGAAAAAGTATTTTAATAGTTAAAAAATTCGTACTCATAGCGATAACCCAAAAAGACAGCGAATCAAAATGTATCAAATTTGTTATGGTGTTTTGTGATTGCAAGTATAATATTGTTTCATTTTTTCCCCCACAATCGTCTAGGAAGAACGCGTCTAAAACCCTAAACTCAATTTTTGGATACTTTTGACGCATGCCGGGGATGAAGCGTCAAAAAAATTCGCCAAGAATCTCGCGACAGGTTCAGAAAAATTGCTAAAGACACTCCAGAGGCTAATATTGCGCCAGCGTCGTGCAAATTATTCTCTGCGATAAAACCTTTATTAGAGAGTGTGCGAGAAACATTTAGGGAGACCCGCCGGTTAATAAAAGAAAATAGCATACATTTTATCATTATAGTTTCAATTAAAGTCAAAAATACTGATGAGTATAAAATCAATGCAAAAAAAAGAGGTAAAGTGAAATGCATAAGAGTTAACAGACATTTAATAGTTTTTATTAGAAAATCGGGTAGAGAACATGATTTTTGCACCTCCCTCAAATGGAGAGGGGAGGGGCTTGACTAAAAAAATATAAAACTGTTATATAAGTATTCATTGTTCTTACCACGTATAAATAATAATGATTAGAAATTGTTTGCTTATTTATTTGTTTGAACTTCAGGACAATTAAAGTAATCTTAAAAAATGATAAAAGATAAAAATTGATAAAGAAATAAATGGACCGTCGATTAAAGAATAGTGAGATGTGCACATAGACTTTGAACGTATTAAATTCATTAACTAGTGATACACCGTATCGTGTTTTTTTAAACAGATATAAACTACTTGCTTAATAAGTCGTAGGAGGTTCAGACAAGGTTATTGTTTGAAACCAAATAGACTGTTCATCTTACACTGGAACGACAAGCAAAACGAAGAACAAAAGGCACAAGATATGATTCTGCCCTCTCCCATACGCAGACTCTTCCAACACTTATTCGAGTTTTACTTCATGTGACCATGTAGGCCACGGTGGCCTGGTGGTAAGGCTTCGAAATGGAGAGTTTCAGGTTCGAGACCCGATTCAACTGAAGAAATGTCGTATAAGCGGGTCTGCTGCAAGTCAAATACGTCGAGGTCAAACGTCCTCCCGCTTGTGTGACGTGGAAGTTTGGAGAGAAGGTGCCAGCTCAAGTGTCATCCTCTTCATCTGACAGCGGTTCAAAATTATGATTATTATTAATCTAACTAAACTTTAAGCATTGTAAAAGGCCCATTATTCTATTTTTTCATCGATTGATTTTTCATTAGAAAATTCAGATTATTTTCCTAAGTTTAGTTTCAGATCAACATTCACCTTGCAACAGCAAGAAGAAATCCACCAATAGCATTCCGTAAAATGAAAAAAATGCAGATCATTAAAAGAATGAGCCATAAATTATAAAAATTTAAATGAAAAAATTTTGCTCCTATCATTTAAAATATAGACAATGTTTTTCTTTATTTTTATTTATTAATTTTTTTTAGTTTTGTACGTGGCAATTTAGCTTTTGCGAAGAAAACAGCTGAAGATCCATCACAATGGTTCCATTCAACGCTAAGAAACCTTTTCCCTGTTAAGATATGACGTAAGCCCAACGTCAAAACAAAAAAAAATGATGTAAAGATAATAAACTGAGGGAAACAAATGTTAGCTGTCTTCGTAAAAATAAAATCATATACGAGCAAATACATCCAAAGTAGGAGCAGGTACTCGAAATGTTCGCGTTTTTCATGTCAGTGACAAAAATTCACATGTCATATGAAACGATTTCTAAAGCATTGGTTTAGAGATACTTGTAAAGGCATTGATTTCTCAAGAAATTTTCATTTCGATCTGGGAGTCCCAATATTTTCCCACTTAGGTCTCTTTATAGCTTCCCCTTTCTCTCTCTCTCGTTTCCAAGTCATGTGTTTTAAGTGAAGGTTTTTGGTTTGACGCTAGTCGTAGCGTAAATGAGGAACATAAAGTTCAAATGGGGGGGGGAGAAAGTTCTTTAAAAAGTGCAAATGAAAAGTTTGATTTACCAGTAATTGAAATATAAAATGCTATTATCGGTATTAAATGTCTTTTTATATTTTATCACCAGTAGCACAACATATTGCACAACAGTTTTTCGATAATGAGCAACATAATAATAATTTTTTCCTCAAAATTGTTGCAATCACAAGTATCTAATCAATCATTCAAAATTCATAAGTTTGGTTTTGTTATATTAATGTCCCATTTTATCACGTGAATGAATATTACGTGAAAATGAAAATATCTCATTATATAAAAGAATTATAAGTAAAAGAACTGCTATGCAACCAAGAAAACATACATTTTTTTCTTTTTGTTTTCACACTTAATGGATGAAACCTTTCCTATTAAATTTCTTCATCGGAATATTTCTGTTAATGATATTTGTTTGATTTAATTACTTACAACATGTCTTTATACTCTTGAGGTCGTCGTACCCATTCTTATCTGGAAAACTTCAAACTAAATTATATTATATATTTATATTATCATATAACATAAGCAGGACCATTTTAATATGGTAAAATAAAATAGAACCTATGCAATATTCAGTTATAAGTTACAGCATTATAAAAATTATAGGAACGATTTCCTCTAAATAAAAATTTTAAATCCTGGTAAAGAAAAGCAATTCATTAAAAATTCTAGAAATTCTCTTAAATTCTTATTTCACAAATATATATTGTTAAGCTAGACTTAAAATATTAATTGAACTACGCTTTCCTTGCAATTATTTGAAATATTGACTTTTCGATTTAGGGATTTTAAAATATCTGTTTGAAACCTCAATAAAATTATTTCAGAATTTAAAGTTGTTAAAATCGCAGCACAGAATAAAAGAAATTATTTTTATTTTTTAAGATAGTAGTTAGACGAAAATCTCGAAAATAACGAGGACATATCAGAATTGAAATAAAAACTTCCCAAAATATCATTCATTTTTTAAAATTATTTTCTCATTAACGAAAACTTTATAAATCTGCATTAAAATACAAGCGCATTATAAAATCTTATCTACGAATAAGATTTATTCTTTTATTTATAATAATTCTTATATCGTCTGAAGAATTAATTTACATATGTTTATAACTAAACGACAATTATTTTCTTTAGCACGAATATACAAATGAAAATTTTAAGCTATTAAATGAGTTTTTAAAACGCATATTTTTTTTATCTTTTTCTCACGGCTGGCAGCGTGAGAAAGACTCCTTTAATAAAAGAAAAAGTCAAAGCCAGTTTTAATTCTCATTCAGCGAATTGGAAAATTAAACACGGGTATTCAATCGCTTTTAAAAATCCATCTGGTGCTTTTGAACATATTAAAACCTTTGAGTTGTATGGAAGGAGCTCGAAAGAATTAAAAAAATATATATTATATTCTTCTTTATTTTCCTGCTATTAATTTTCTTTGGAAATAAGGTAGGTAATTTAAAAGTTCTGGACACTGAGGCAGTAAATTTTCTGAAATAAACTTCCCATTAAGCGAAGGTTTATTTTAATTTCCCTTGAGTGGTTAAACTCCCATTTGGAAAGTAAATAGTCGGTAAAGAAAGCGGGAAATATGCGACCGTGATGAATGAATATTTTCGAAAAAAATCAACTTTATTGGGGAATGTGAGCATTCTTTTAGCCTTCGCTTTATATTTGCTTTACTTAATTGAAACACTGTATTCAATTTTATGCTGTCTTAATTAATGCTTAGGTTATATCCGGAGGCATGTCATTAATATTAACAAATTACTCCACGTGCAACCGTGACGAAAACCAATGAATTTAGGAAAGCATTAAAAAAATTAACTATTTAAATACATTTTGGAGGTAAACAATTTTATTTTGAATTCAAATAATTTAGTGACTGATTGAAATTGACATAAAGATTTTATTGGCACTTATTTTTTTACTTTATATTTCAATAATAATGACCAAATAGTAACATCTGCTATTGTTATGAACAAATTCTTCTCTCAAATAAGCATGAAAAAAATATTTATAATTTTATGAAATTATAAATATAGTTATTATTTTAAATAGTCTGCTAAAATTGCTGCAGCATGGTTTGTGAACCAGATGAAATTATAACAAAAATAAAAATGAAACGTTCAGGGAATTGATAAAATAAGCGGTAGAGTATAAATAATATATTGGTGTAGATTTATTATAATACCTAAACTGTCCTTTAGACAGCGAATTCAAGAGAGCAGATTACTTAGTTTGTCTTTACAAATTTATGTTAAAATTAAATTATCGATATGGGAAAGCAATAGTTGTGAATGTGATGCGTTTAATGCACTTATTAAATTTTGAGCAATTAATTAAATTTGAATAATAAATTCCCAAAAATTCCACATAATTAAAATGATTAAATCCCTAAAGCAGAAAAATACCAAAGCGCTGTGCATTTAAATGTCTACATTAAAATTTGTACTACCGTTTAGTAATAAATTAAATACAAATCACGGAAGCTATAAAGAAATTTATAAGCTAAGCTTCATATAAGCATTAAATAATAGAAAAGATTTATTTAATTTTCAACAAACACATTGCCATCGCATTTAAAGGAAATAGAACAAAAACACGTGGATTACATTAAGGCATACACGTGGCATTAAGTGAAAAAATATTTTTCAAGAAATTTGCTAATCAAGCATAATGGTGGTCACTTTGATTGGTTTACAGTTACAACTTCAACTTTACAAAAAATAGAATCAAAATTCGGTCATTTGAATTTAATACATCTCAGAGAAATAGAAGAATATCGAAAAAGAAAGGAAAATCATTTGCTCGCAGCTATGTATATTAAGCTTTACATAAGAATAATGCATTTCAATAACGAGAAACGTTTTTAAAAGTTATCATTTTTATTATTTGTTATCGCAATATGTGTCAAGCAACAGAGGAATACAAAAGTCGTTTGCCGAACTACCGGCATCCTTTTAGAAAGTGTTCTACAGAAAACGGTTTAGAGATTAAAAATTACTTTACTTTTTAGGAGAGCAAAGAGGTGTTATAAATGTGATGTGATTTCGGCTTATTTTTTCAAAGAGTAATCACTGAAGAACTCAACATTCCAAAGTCATACGTATAAAAAATAGATCAACTTATTAACTGGCATCTACACAGTATTTGTGAAGTCCATGGAATGTTACAACAATTATATTGGTAACTACACATCCAACATCTAGAATTTTACTATTTACTACCCTACCTTCGGTAAAATCAAATCCTTTTTTTCTGAGAAATATAATTTGGAGAGACGAATAGTTATTTGACAGAGTCAGAAATATTAATCTTCAAAATATCGCTTTTAAAATGTAAGCATTCATTTTTCGTGTAATTGAATCATCATCAGTGTCAATTTTCTAAAAATGTGTGATGTGAGATTTTCAGAAATTCTTTTGTTTATTTCCATTTTGCACAACAGTATACTGAATGATGATCAATATATTTAGTTTGTTATGATTGTCATTATACCTGAATTGAGGATGAACTGGCTTTTGCAGTAGTTGTAGGTCTCATTATATTTTTGTCAACGAATTCAAATGCATTTCTTTAAATAAATTGGATATCACATAGGAAAATATTATTAAGTGCAATATTGTATAAAAGTCGAAGTTGATCAATTTGAACAATTTTTAAACAATTTAATTAACATATTATTTTATCATTTTTTTCCTAATTTAATAAAAGTTAAAAATTTGTTATTATATTTTCCCTCTTCCCCTTTAATAATTCTTCGTGTTCTGTATAATATCTCTGAAAATTATAGCAAAAACCTCTCTCAAAACCCGCTCACAGACATGGGAAAAATGATTTGCCAATAAATTTGCTTTTTAATAACTCAGCAAATTTTGCAAACAGAAACATGAAATTTTCTGTTCTTATAGATAAATATAAGAACACTATTTCACACATTGACATTTTTTCGCTATGGGGGTCGTATAATAATTTAATTTGTGAAACTATTACTTTTCTTAATAGAAGCTAAAATATTTTATTTTTGTACTTTGTTTGATCAAGCTTTGCAATTGGGAGTATATAGTTTATTGCAATAGTTAAGAAAACAAATGCTTGTTCCACTGTCTTGAAATACCTTGTGTAATATTTATATAAAGAGAATACAGAAATGAAATTGAATGTAGCTTAGGGTTAATCCTCGCAATACTTAATTTAATTATTATACATTATCAAAGAATTAAGACCAATTATAAATTATAACCCATTATTAATTTTAAATTAATCTCCATTAAATGTTTAAAAGTGACCCCTAAAATAAAAATGCGTTGCTATATTTTAAACAATTTACCAAAATTCCATATCACAAATTTACTAGCAGTTTTCGGATAAATTTAAATTGCCGTTTTTAGCGTTAGAAATCTATTTATAAACATATCCCACCCTTTTTTTTATTGAACTTCTCAACCATTTGAAGCTTCTAGCAAATTCTCAGCTCATAAGTAACTTCCCTCAAGTTAAGTAAGAAAATTTATAATCGCAAAATTTAAGTTTCAAAACATATAATATTTATTAATTTAGATCAAAGTTATTTTAACTTCTTATTCATCTGCTAGTAATTGTATAGCAAAACATAAAAATCCCATTTTTCAAACCTACGATCAAATCAATACCGAAATTAAATTTACCAATTCAATTAAATGAATCTTTTGAAACCTTTTAATGTTCTTCAATTGCTAAAGGCATATGTCAGGAAATCAAACTCATCGTGGGGAGCCTCGAACTTTCCGCTTCTTAAGAAAAGTTTTCGTTAGAATCTCTTTCATACAATAATTACTCTCATTCTCACACTCGGGAAACTCAAAGGAGTGAATATCCTTTGACTTATTTTCGCCAAGTATATGGATTCCTTTAAAAGTTTAACTAGCTGTCAGATGCCGGAAATAATTTATAAACAGTATTGATTTTTTGTAAACGAGAAAACGAGCGGAACCTTGCTCTCACGATCTGAGAGCTGGGTTTGTCTGAGTATAACAAAAAGAAAATTATTACAACTGTTTTTCATGAAATTTAAAATATAAGAATGCTAATAAAAAAATTAATTTGGAAGATAGCAGAAAAAGTTTTTGATTTTTATCAATTAAAAGTGTAGAATATCAACCAATATTACTTGTGTAATTCAAGAATGGGTTAGGAATTTTCATCAGCATGAATGCCTTATCATAATATGAACAGTGCTTCAGAACAATATAAGGAGAATGGTGTTCTAAAGGGGCAAAGGAATTTCCATTATCTGGAAAATGTCGGAGACAAATTGCATATTTAACTATACAAAGTTAGAAACTTCATCTTCATTCACGAATTCGAAAATCTTCCCCGCTTTTGCGTATGAGTCAGAAGGGATTGTACATGCGTTTTTTTAAAACACATCTAAATTTAAAATGCTTTTTCTTTTAAAAAGTGAAAAGTGATAAAAGATTGGATTAAAAAGTGAAAATACAATATTATGAAATTTACAAGATAGATTAACAGTATATTGTTCGCAGACGGATTCTAAAATTCTCCGCGCTTTTGCGTATGCGTAAGGAAGATTTTAAATCGACAAAAGAAAAAATTGAGAGGAATGACAAAATAGAGTGAGAGGAAAAATGAAAGGAGGAAATGTTGACATTTAATAGTAAAGTGAATTATGGAAACGCGCACATCCTTCCGAATCTCACCCCTTGGTGAGTTAGAATCGTCGAAAAGTGATCGCCTGAGGATACTGAAATGAACATTATATTTAGAGTTTTAATACTGATATAGCACTATTCGACTATTTCCATAAGAAAGATTCATACACATAATAAACGGAGCATGAGTGAGTCAATTAAAATAACACGGCTCTAATGTCTGGCAATTTGACAGGATCGTGGGCAGAAGTTATATCAAAACGATCTAAAATTAAATATAAATAAATACACCCGGCGATCCACTTAGTCTTCAAAGGCGACTAGTTATCAATAAAATTTAAAAAAAAAATGTTTTAAGCGTATTTTGCAGCAAAATATTTCATTGTTGAAAAGATACTCAAATCGTCAGCATTGTCGTTATTACGTTTCAGCTTTTATTATTATTATTACTTTTATTACTGACTATAAAAATGTGAAGTTGCTGCTTATTTCTTCCTTCTGATAAGGGGTTTTTTAAGAGAATACCTTTAATGCATTTTTTTAAAATTTATTGTGCTTAAAATTAAGGAACTTCAAGATTTTTGCGTTTGAGAAGTGCGTCTATTTACAAAGAACTCTTTCTTGAAATATAATCAAAGCAAATAGATATAGACATAAAATTACGGAAATGCATAGCACAATGAATAGCACGGTGTAGAGTTATATGTCTATCTAAAATTAAAATTTAAAGATGTTTTTCTGGGGAAACCACTAAAAAATAGTTATTCAAAAGATTTAATTAAAAGTTTTAGCAACCATTCATCCCGCAGCTTTAAATCTTTCAAAGCATGTGAGAGAAAAAAAGCATTTTGAAGTTCCAAAAACACAAACTGTAACTGTAAACAAAGGTAGATAATTGGTCACTTGCAGCAACGCGTGGGATTGAGTCCGGAGCTAAGCGCCTTACGCAATCGGTAATGGGCAACTGCTCATCCACTTACACATCGCTTCAAACTGCAACAAGCGGCGGGGCGGCAAATGAGTGGCACGTCCCCGAGGGATATGGATGGCTTCGGCAGCCGTTAACAGCTACCGAAATGATATTCGATTGGGCTATAAATATTCTAAATGACGTCCTTTGGGTTTGTTTGGAAGCCAGTTTCAGTAAGGCGGGATTTCCGTTGGAAAGCGATTTTACAGAAAGCTGGACGAAGAAATTTTTCAGAACTTACTGAATGCGAATTCCCACGTTAATAAAAAAAAGGAATTATTCATTGTAAAATTGCATGAGCAGTAGATTTTTTTTCTTTTTTCGCAGAGACGTCATTATTTTAGAATAATAGGGACCCTATTAGCGTTGAAAAGGATCTTGCACGGGCGCTATACATCCCATATTCCTTTATTTATATTGGGTTGTTCGGAAAATAATTTCGTTTTTTTTTTGTGTGTGTGGAAATGAAAGACAGTTTTCGTATAATAAACAAATACTTTATTAAATTATATATTGGCCGTTCTGGTCCAACACCTTTTGCCATCTTTCTGGTAGTAGCATCAATCCACGCTCATAAAATGTTTGGTCTTTGCTGCCAAAAAACGGATTGAGGTGGTTTTTTCACCTCCTCATTTGAGGTGAAGGTTTTACCGTCTAAAAAATTGAGCGAACCAGTTCTGGCACTGGCGTACTGTCAACACACCTTCTCCATACACATCGGTCCATTTCTTTCTGGCTTGAGCAGCATTTTTACCCTTTCTGTAGTAAAACAGTAAGATATGTCGAAAATGCTGCTTATCGCTCTCCATATTTAAAAGGGCACCAACCAAAAACTACTGCGTAGAATGAATTGGAATTTTTCGCACACAAGCCTTGCTATATGAGCTCTCAAAGCATATAAAAATTATGCGGCTTAAATGTGAAGTTGGGTGCAAAAAAATACAATTAAATCCTCTGTCGGGAAAAAAAGAAATTACTTTCCGAACAACCCAATAGAAGCATCATCATCCTATACAAGAATAATCATTTAAATACATTTTTTTTTCAAATACTACATTTTGAAATTGGACTGAAAAGTATAAAATAATTTTCTCCTAACCGCAAGCAGATTTATAATCTCATATAGATTCCAAGCCCATTATAATTCAATACAGATTCCTAACCAGAAAAAAAAATTTTGATTGTGAATTTTAACTAATCACAATCACAAATTTTCAGAACAATCATTATGGGGGTATGATATTAATGTGTATGGGACTATAAAATTTTTTATACTCTTTAATCCGTTTTATAAATTTAGTATATTAAAATTAGTTTTTTATTTAAATAATTATTTTCTGCTTTTAAGTCTTGTATGTGTGAAATTTTACAACGGATTTTAAACTAATTTCTTGATGCGCTAATGCCTTAGAGTGACATCATCTGTCAGTCGATTAATCAATTGCAAAATTTGTACCGAACATAAAAACAAACAAATGGACTGCAAAATAAAGAATTTAAATTGTATTGGCATCCAGTTCTAAACTCTGCTTCAGTTTTTAAGTCTTTAGCGTATCGGGAAGTTAATTTAAAATCGAAGTCAAAGTTTGCACCAAACAGATAAAACAGAAAACGAACTAATAGAAACGCTTTAAAATAGAAGATTTTCAGTAATTAATGCCCATACTTTTAACAGTTTTCGAACGACTCGAAAAATGAATACAATAATTTAATCGTCATCAGTACTATTATTTCTATTTACTATATACTATTATTGTGAGAGAAACGATTTATGTTATTTTTTTTTTACCACATTTTAACTTTTTTCATGATTATAAGTTCCCTGATCGTGAAAGCCGAGTTCCGCATCGATCCGCATCCTCTTCCTGATATGCTATAGCCCTGGAATTTTGTATAGCTATGTATCTTTTTGGATGGAACAATGTTTTAAGATTTCGGTATTTAAATACAAATTAATGAAAAAGTTTTAATTATATTTGAATTATACATTTAATTATATCATGTGACAAGCATCGCATCGAAGTGAATTTGAGATATTGATTTCTTGATTTTTTTAATAGTCATGAATTATGATAAACAATAAATCACTGTTAATACATATTTCAAGACGTATAACATAAATTTGTGTTTAATTGAAGTTTTAAGAAAAACTTTTGATTACTACAAATTTGATATAACTAATAGCCTGTCATTTAAAAGAAACAATTTTAAAGTTTTTTGAGATAAATTAGTATATTAACTATACGCTAATGAGAACTATGTATAAAGTTTTAAAACTGAATATTTTGCATCAAAAATGGCACAAATAATAACTTTATTGTAGATGTAGAGAACTAACACAGCTTTACAGGATTTATACTATTCAAAAAAAGTGTTTATCGAAAAAAAATCTTTTAATCATCGTCTAATTTGGAAATGTCGGTGAATATTAAGTATTAGGATTGATATAAATATGCTTTAAAAAGTTTTCTTTTCAAAATCCATTTTGGCTTCTCACGCAAACGTTGTGTAAAGGGAAATTAAAAGTCACAATAAATTTTCTTCAATATTGTTCACTATTTAGCTGCATCTCTTTGGCATTGAAAAACAGAAGAAACAGAGAGAAAAAAAAGCTTTTTTTTTTGGATAAAAAATTTCGAAAAAAATTCAAATATTTTCTGGTTCACAAAGGAAATGCTACACAACGGGTTCAAGTACTATAAATAATAATAATACTATAATTATTATTAACTTAACTTTTTATTCACGTTTTTTAGGAAATAAATACTTGGATATTTTCACTTGAATTACACGGTGACAGAACAAAGATTACAAACATCAGAACGAAAATCTACCGATTTGAAATAATACATCACCCACGTTGAATATTAAGTCTAAGCTGATTAGTTTGGTTTGGTTTTGTTATATTAACGTCCCGTTTGAAGCAACACTTCAGCTATTTTGGGACTGACCTGGTAATTTTGAACCGCGGTCAGATGACGAGGACGATACCTGAGTTGACAACCCCTCTCTACACCACACCAGCGGGAGGACGTTTGGTCAGGACGGATTTAACGTGCAACAGACCCCCTTACACGACGGTTCTTCGGCGGAATCGGGTCTCGAACCTGAAACCCGCAGGTTCCGAAGCCGAGACCTTACCACCAGGCCATTGCCACCTTTTGTCAAACGTTGGAAGTTCTTTTCTTGCTTGAAGTTTGGCACAAATATATACATCTCTTACAATCTTACAATTTTTATCAGCTTCACATTTAATACATCGTTCGCTAGATGGAAATTACTTAAAACATGGCACTTGAAACTTTTCTTTGTGCATTCCTTTCAATCCTTTATGGTTAGAAGTGTCTCTATTACTACACAAATTGACAATCGATTAAATCAGTATAATCGGCTATTCGAAAATTGAGTATAGGAAACCCGAAAAACCACATACGATTCTGATTTTTTGTCTTCTCTTCTCTGGCCCCTACCTTCCCGTATGTGATTCCAGAACCACATAACTTTGTTCATAATGTTTGTTCGGGATGCACAAAATATGCATTGTTTTTAGGATAATGTGCTTAAAACTGTCCGGAAGCTGCCTTGCAAGGGAAATCGTTTCCAGAAATGTTTTCGTTACTATACTGGCAATACGATTTCATTCTTATCTCAAATCCCACTGGAGCATAAATCAGCAATATATACTTCACGGGCTTCATAAGCTTCTGTGATGAATTTGGAGTGCCAGTGTGTATCAAGTGATCTGCAGTGGTTAGACATCTCGGATGCTTGCCCTAGGTTAGAACAACTACCATTTTTTTATGGCAAGACAGGTATGATACAAATATTGTTGGCCAGTTCTTAGTTTTTCGATATCAAAGGCCGAAGAGTACAGTCAATTCACCTAAAGATGGATTTTTTTTCTCATTCTTTTAGAAGCAATCCAGTAAATCCAGAATATAACTATCGTCCTTTGTAAAAGCGCTCATTTCCAGAACGAGGTGCCTTAGTGGCAACTTATTAGAATGTAGCATACGTTTATCCTATTTTAATGTCTCCATGTCACTGTGTGCCTCTAACAAATATATTGTTCTGTCTTCTCATTTTTATTCGCATACGTCACATCCGATAATGGAAACTCATACTATACGCTTTTATAAATTTGATTATACCTTAGGATATTTCGTTTGCATTTCACCAGCAGTCAATGACATATGGTCCGTGTACTTTATACTTGGTTCCTCTATTAATGCCACCTGTGCTTTTGGTGTTAATTTTTGTTTAATGAGAAAGATATAAAAAAAAATTGAATGAATTTTATGTTGCCACCTGCACTTTTGATGATAATTTTTGTTTAACAAGAAAGATATAGAAAAAAAATTGAATGAATTTTATGTTGATTCTAACGAAAGCATTATTGAATGTTTTCATGAAATTGTATTTCTTTCAAAAAAATCCAAATTTTCTTTTCTCTAACTATTAAGGCCAGAGAGTTCCAGCTAAAAAAGTACGAAATCGATTAAAATTTTTTGAAGGTTCCAACCAATTCATTAGGTACATTTTCACAATATACAAGAATTATTTCAAAATATATTTGTTTTGATTTTTTTTTGTATTTTTTCAATTTTTAAATTCAAAGGAGCACCGCTAATTATTAAATAAAATTGATGAAATTTTTAAGGGGTTTTAACAGAGCATTTTTTTTCAACTTTTCCGCACTATGTCAAAATTGTCTTCCACAAAAACATTTAGGCCTATTCTATTAAGTACATTAGTAGGAATCGAATTAAATCCATTGAATATTCTTTTTCGTTAGAATTTTAATGAACAAAATAATTTTCGAGTGTTTCAATGGAATCTGCTGCATCCTTGAAGGAAGATGCAATAATTTCTTTACATTTTTTTTTCATCATTGCTTACATCCGCGTTGGAAAATTTATATTCAACAGATTCACCAATTCTGGATATTTTCGAAGTCTTTATCGGGTCAGAGTTCACACGCCTGTGTAAAGGCATCACTGATCTCAGTTTTACTTAGCAAATTTCTGAACTATTCGATAACTTTTCCAAATGACGTATTTTTATATTCTCTGCTTACCACTGGAGTTGAAATTCTATGCTGCATTTAGAATTTAGGAAGCCATTTAGTTAAAAAAAAAGAGTAAATATTTTACATTTAATTTCACTGCAATACTTTTTCCTTTTTCTATAAGCACCAGTGTTTCAGAGAATGTTGATATATGATAATGATTTAAAAACTCAATGCCTTCAATAATGGGGAAATGCGTATCCACTTACACATCGTTTCAAACATGCTGTAGCAAGCAGCAAGGCAGCAAACGAATGGCACGCCCTCAATTAAAATGCCCACGATTTCAAATGATTTGCCTCCGTGCATAAAACAATTTCTTCGATGTGAGGACCTTTTAGAAACTGTTCTTGATATTTTTTTTCCTGCAATAAGTAATAGTTTTCAGAGTTGAAACTGGATTATTATCGCTAATTCAATCTTGTTAAACCTGTGCTGTTTTCAGTTTTTTTGAGCATTCTAAATTAATCTCTACTAATAATAAAGATGAATGTGTGTGTATATATGTATTGATCATATCCCTCGACTGAGAGCTAGCATATTTTGCCTCTGAGAGCCGGAATGGGAAATTTTTTATTAATTAAAAACTAATTTGAATTTTGGCGTTTTTGTTCAAAAATTTCCGAAATTAATATTGTACAAAATTAGTTTTAATCTGTTTCAAAGTTTAACAGAAATGATTTTTAAATTGTGCTAATTCAATAGACATGTAAATATATCCTGAATTTTGACAATTTTTAGGAGTTTTTTTCCCCCTAATTATCAGCAATATTGCATTGAAGTAGTGTATCTAAGATTTTCTCCCAAAAGTGGAGGGTGGGATGAATAGTCTAAAATTGATAGCTCGTGTGGATTAAAAATGAGAGGTACAACCTTCGGGGCCCGAGACGTCTAAAGTGGTTTTACTCCAGTAAAGAATTCAAAAAGAAATAGCGTTTTTAAGATTTTATAGAAAATGGACAGTAGTGAGAGAATAAATGATAATTAGTAATGCATCGAAAGGTCATGTGGGTTCATTTGAAATAAAAATTGGAGAAATCAGAACAGTGGATGAAACTAAGGAACTGGTTCTTTGGTTTCTTTAATTATTTTAAATTTATAGATTCAAACACATTAATTCCTATATGCATTTTAAATATCTGTTATGCCGGCGTCCTGGCATAGGGGTAGCGCGTCTTCCCCGTGATCTGGGCGTCCCGGGTTCGAGTCCCGGTTCGGGCATGGTTGTCCTTCATTTGTTCTATCTGTGAGATGTGTGAATGTGTCCCCCTTTAAAAAGGGGCTGTGCAAGCGAATGTGATGCGTGAGTAGCAAAATCGTACTCTTGGCCCTAGTTGGCGCTACTAAAATAAGAGACGTTCCCTTTCTGCTTAAAATCGTTGATTTCAAATCAGTGGGCTTGCCTATGGCAAGTGCCATTGCAAACAACAACAACAAATATCTGTTATTACGGAGCTATAAAAATCAAAATTGATAATAACAAATTAGATAATTAAAATTCTATATTTGGTTCTGTTAATAAAGTATATCAACTATCAACAGATCAATTTATTCTCGTATATTATAACGTAATGAATAAATAAGCTCCCCAAATCTTTAGTGAAACCTTCTAATAAAGGGTCATCCCCCTCCATCTCAAAAAAAAAAATAAAAAAAATGCTGCCTTTGGGTGAGAACGCGAACGTCTTGCATGGCATAAGGGAACAATAATTACGAAATAGAGAATTTTAGCTCTTACTCAGTATTTCAAATGAATCCAGCCTGTGATCTAAGTGGATTTATTTTTCTTTTCGCTGATAAATCCATGACATATGGTTAATACGCAAGTATACAAAAACTGAATATGCGTTTTGAGATCATTTTTCCGACTGGGGAAAATCAAAATTTCACAAAAAGCTATAGCTGCAGTCATAAGGTCACATGGCAAATCTCATTTTTTAGGCCATTTTTGTTTTTGAGTCCTTCTATTTATATGCAAGATAAAGTACAGACCGACAGACGGTCTTTGCAGATCTGGTTCAAAATTTTATTATTATTTATTTTTTAATTGCTGAAACCTGCGCACCACATTTTATTTGTCTAACTCTTTGTATTTTGTAGTTCTCAAGTACATTTGTATTCGAACAGTCGGACAGCCAAATTTTTGAATGATTTCTTCAAAGCGTTGATAAAATATACACAGATATTTATTGTCTTCATAGACAGACAGATATAATTCCAAAAGTAAGTTTTTCGGATTTGGAGAGATCTGTAATGTGAAGATTTTTCAAAATATTGCGTTTATATTTCTTAAAGATTACAGTACTTTCTGTGTGTATATACTTCGTATACGAGAAAGTGAAAATACCGATTTGCCAATTTGAGGAGGGTATCACGAAGTTCTTGAACTCAAGGTTCTTAACCTCCGGACATAACAGATAAATAGAGCAATGCAAAGGCGATGACGTTATTTAATAAGGGATTGTGCTTTGAAAATAAAGGAATTTAAAATGCATTAAGCTATATGGGTAAGATTTGATGAATGATCTTTATACAAGATTATAGATTTAAATGAAAATTTCATCCATAACCACCAAAAATTAGATTGTGCCAATTTATGCGTGTATAAATACAGTAACTCAAAAATAAGTTAAATAATTCAAATTTGACATGATATTAAAATTGCAGATTTATATGAAATTTCGCTCAGACTCCATTATATGAAATTTTGCTCAGACTCCATTATATGAAATTTTGCTCA
>JAPMOR010051461.1:59972-76996 GCA_026543865.1 Argiope aurantia
CATTATATGAAATTTTGCTCAGACTCCATTATATGAAATTTTGCTCATACTCCATTATGTGAAATTTTGCTCATACTCCATTATATGAAATTTTGCTCATACTCCATTATATGAAATTTTGCTCAGACACCATTATATGAAATTTCGCTCAGACTCCATTATATGAAATTTTGCTCAGACTCCATTATAGGAAATTTCGCTCAGACTCCATTATATGAAATTTCGCTCAGACTCCATTATATGAAATTTCGCTCAGACTCCATTATATGAAATTTTGCTCATACTCCATTATATGAAATTTCGCTCAGACTCCATTATATGAAATTTTGCTCATACTCCATTATATGAAATTTTGCTCATACTCCATTATGTGAAATTTCGCTCGTACTCTATTCATAAGGGGAGAAATCCCCTCGATCTTCTTCATTATACTACGAAGTTAAACACAAAACTCACCGAATTGTGCAAATGTATGAGAATTTTCAGAGAAAGAACAATCTGACTGGTTAAAAATCATTTTTTATATTTAAACAGGGTTTGCGATTTTATTTTGGCTATACGCTTGGAATCATTTCTAAGAATATTTCATACTTAATATTATGAGAAGAACCAGGAAAATATCACAAAATGGTTCCTGTGGCGGAAAAATAAAATTAACTTTAATATTTCAAGCGAAATGATTTTTTTTTTTTTAGAATGGCAACATTTTTTGTAAGAACTGCAAATATTAATTTTCAAAATGAAAGCAAATGGAGTCTGATAAACTTGCTTATTATTATGAGTCCTGAAACTACATAATAGAGTATTTTAAATGGCTGGATGAATCGAAATTCAGATAGAGTCTGAACAGATGATAAAAATAACGGCCATTCTAATTTCAGCACTCGAAGATTAGATACTCAAAAAAACTTCTTGATCATTCAAGTTTCCAAGAATCTTCGAGGATTTTTATTGTTATTCACATTAAAGGGAAGAAAAACTTATTTAAACACACACAAAGAACTATTTTTCAAAAATATTTCAAACATTACCTTCATTTATAGTTAATACACGTGAAAAATCTTATTTTTTCTTTTTATGAGGTAGTATTAAAAAAAATTTTTTTTTGAATTTTAATCAGACAAGATACAAAAGGAATGAAGCAGCCATCATTTTTATAAAACAAAGGCATTCTTTCGACATCGTGGTACTTCACGTTGAATGCCTGAAAGGTAGTTCTTTGATTTCTATTCAATCAAATGTTAGAAATTTTTTAATTGAAGTTCAAAGATTACAGCAAAAGAAAAATTTACACAAAAGTATATTTCTTTGTGGGCAGATGGATTGATTTTGTGTTGAACTAAAGCCTGGGTTGGAAAAAATTAATTTACAATTTGAAGCATACATGCATTTAATTTACAAGGTACTTATTATCAAAAAGTAATTTATTATTTATTACAAACTAAAATTCTTTACAAGTAATTATTTTAGTCTATATATAAAATATGATATACAATATAATTAGGGCTTAGGGCTTAAGCAATCTTATTGAAAATGGAAATTCAATGTAGAAAAGAATATAGTGTGTGTGTGTGTGCGTGTGTGCGTGTGTGTGTGTGTGTGTGATCATAAGAATGCCAAATCTCAATAGCATGTAAGTGGGATAGAATTCAGCCCCACCAGATGGCAACAAGCTGAATAATACTTTTTATTCTAATATACAAAGAGAAAATATATTAAGAGTAAAATATAGAATAATATTTTTTTTAAATCCTGGAAAAAATTGTCTCGAAATTTTGACGAATCTCCACTTTTTAGATTAATTTAAATCCGAAAAACAAGTTTGATATTATGCTTGTCCTTCTGTTTGTCTATCTGAATATGATGACTCAAAAACGCTTTGAGCTAGACAGATAAAATTTGGTATATAGATTTTACATTAAATGTGAAGATTTTTATTAAATTTTGAACGAAGTCCTTTCAGAGGAAGTCTATTTGTGTGGCTGTTTGTGTATAGTTAAATTCGACAAATATGAAGTATAAGTGCTAGATAGATAAAATTTGGTACACAGGTTTAGCATCTAAAATGTAGACACTTACCCATTTTCAAATCAAATATATCAAAGTGTTAATTGTCTGTTTGTCGATATTTTTTCATGCTTGAAAATGCAAATAAAAAACGCAGTGACTTAAATAAAGGAAACGTGATAAGTGATCTTACGATTACAATTGTAGCTCTAATTTCAACATTTAGTTTTAATCTTTTGGGAAAAAGGCGTCCAAAATACAAATTCGATTTCTAGTAATAATGTAGTAACTGTATATTGGGGATTAAATCGACAAAAAATCACTAACGATCATACGATTAGATTCAGTAAAAATGCCACACTCACGACAAAAATCAATATTTCTTAACTATTGTTCACCATTTCCATGCAATGTATTCGTAGCCTTACCCAAGGTCCCTAATATTAAGCGGGGGGGGGACGTCTTTATTAGAAGGTATGCGTTAAAGTATTAGAAAGATTCTTTCCGCTCGTTTTCTTTTCCTTCTATCTCTTGTCAGATGGACCAACGTCATGAGAAACAAGATGTCCAAGATTAAAATTAGAAATCTTGTGCGGTTCCTACAAGAGAACGAGGAATTGATTTCTCCAGACCCAAGCCCAGTATAAATTTTCGTTTCATTTCTCAATCAAGCTCTTTTCCAGAATATATTTACTTCAATAGATTTCATCAACTCATGCTCCCCACCGAACACCTCTTTCATCATTATAATATTTTATAGTTACTTTTTATGTGTATTGGTGTTTTTTTATGTCTTTTCATGTGTTTTTTGTCTTTTTATGTGTATTTCTTTTATCTTAATAAATACTCCCACGTATATCCTTTCAACCGACAGGGAATCCTAGAGATTCCAAGTTCGGGGATATTCTGTGGCGAAAGTAAAGATAGCGATGGTGATTGAATATTGATGTTCGAGATGATTCTGAGATGTTCTTTGTTTTAATTTATAATGTAACACTCTTTGATAATGCCTGTGTGTCAATCAAATACCAGTCTCCTCGCCAATCCAAAATACGGCAGTGAGATGCAAGACTGTGACCATGTAAAACTACCGACCTCGAGAATTAATTATGTTAAGCTGTAAATTTAAGCATTGGCTAAAAGTAGAATTGTTGTAGAATGTAATTGTAAGTTTTGATGTATTGTATAACTGATTGTCTATTAAAGTCTTTTAAATTGTTAGAACCTGTTTTCATGCATTGCTCTTACAGTCTTAATAAAAGGCAGTCGGATTTCCTGCAACTTCTTACAAATCTTATTAAATTAAAGACGCTGAAATTAGGATGAGTAAATGATTAAATAATGACATTCTATGTAGACAGTGTTTGCGACGATTCCCTTTTGTTGAGCAAGAGATTTTGGGAAAATCAAATTCAGCAATATTTGAATGATATAATTATTATGGATGTGGATTGTATGCATGATTTTCTCATTCCATCACATGACGAACTGGAAACAATACTTGGTTCTCCAAGTTGCTGTAGATTATGGCTCTAAATTAAACTTTTTTAAAAAAAAAATGGCTTCCCTTACAACAACAGCAACAAAAAGAATTTCTCAGACATATAATTAAAAAATGAAAAATAATCAAAGATGCATCTTATAAATGTCAAACTCTTCAAAAACTTCCACAGCCACAAAATCCTCTGAGAAACATTTTCTTGGTTTTAGTGTTATTCCCGAAACATTATGTCGAATAATATGCTCACAAAACAATTATTCTTCGTTAAAGTATCGATTTTGAATCTCATCCTGGTCAAAGAACAACCTTCCAAAATATCAGAAATTTTTCCATTTTTCATATTTTTCTGCCAGTTTCTCTTTTAGAACTCCATTCTAAGACGAACTTTCTAGGTTTTCGAGATGACATATTAAAATAATCTGAAACAGGTAATTTCATCTAATCCATTCATTTCTATGGCCGGATTTCAGTTCATTGGACCCATTGCTAGCATTTAGACCCCACGATTAAGGAACTCCACAACGGAGTACTGTTCATTTTCTGCCCAGATCAGTATCGGAGCTCATAACACCACTGAACTCACCACAACCACCTGAACTCACCACCAATATCAGAGTTCACCGATATTGCTGTAGCTTTGATTAAACAGTTCAAATTCCCTGCACACTTCTTAAGATCCAGCTAAACTCAGTTATAGGACTTCTTTTTTTTTTTTACTTTGTACTATATAAAATATTACAAAAAAATTATTACAATCTACAGTAAATTCATCCTAGAGAGTTTGGCGAATCTCCACGTTTTAGATGTATCTCAATTGGAATTTTTTTGGGTGGGGATAAAGCAATTCAGCTCAATAATCCAAACTCCACGGATAAAATTTAAACTCCGATCATAACACCAAAATTGCAAGCATCCATCAAATTTTAAATGGAATTCGTTTGCAGGAAACCTGTCTGTCCGTCCGCTCGTGTGCTAGTATGAAAACTCAGAAATGAAATGAGCTAAAAAATCAAACTTAACATACGGCTTTATCAGCATAATGGTTGTTATCCATATCATATTTTGAATCAAATCCAATAAAGGTGTCTGTCCGTCTGTTTGTTAGAGGGAAAGTGAAAGCTACAATTTTAAAAAATGTAATATTTTAGATGAATGAAATTTGTGATTGTTTGCCCACTATATCACTCCAGTCTGCTGTCAGCTGCCGTAGAATTTAAACTTGAATTTGAAATGTAAGAAATAAAACTTGAATAAATGCGCAAAAACTTTTTGCTGAAACCAAACATATATTTTTTAAATCACTACGCAAAATCTAATCATTCAGCAATGTAATTTTATGTTTACCGCAGAATATTTTTTTTAATAATTTATGCAATATTTCCTAGAATGATTCAATGAAAAATTTTCTGTTCCGTCACAAATTTCCGTTTTACCTTTAAAAAGATTTAAATGTTGTAAATAATATTGTATCTTATTTCAATCAATAAATGCACTTCTGAAAATAATTGATGAAGTCTAAATTTTATACAATCCTGCGATCCTATAAATCATATTCTGTAAAATGATCTGGAATAGACTAACATTTCAACCGTCTGAGATCAAGCCTGACCGAGTTATAAAGCTTTGAATATCATTATTTTAAGACAAATAACAATGACATAGTTTAAACTTGTGAAACATTCCAGCTCTGAATGGCGTTTTTCTTCAAGACAGTCAGTAGAAATGTCTAAGATTCCGTGTTTTTATAGAATAGAAACATTCAAATTTTCATCAGAAAGTTTTAATTGCAAAAGAGTGAATCTTTTTTTTTCAAAGTTTGAGTGTCTCAAGAATATTTTTATTAAATATAACTCACAGAACAGAGCGTCTGTATAAAAATTTAATTCATAATTCATCAGAACATTTATTGATTTAAACTACATAAAATATAATTATTTATTTCATTCAGACTATTTTTATCAGATATCTATCAATTAATAATGTTTTAGAAATTAATTGTTGGACCCTGGTCAGAGTAGATATCCAGTATATATTAAGCTATATATGTCTTAAATGAAACTGAATTATTGGGTTAATAATATAGCTATTTTAAAATGTCCCAGAAAATGTTTCCTCGCATTCATCTTTAAAAAAATTATTACTTTTCAGTTTTACTCCCTTTCATACAAACATGTGCGAAACATTACGCCTTTCTAGGTTTAGTCTGCTGTAAGATTGAACTTAATCTTTCAATTAGAGTTTTAGTCAACGTGATGGCATCGCATTGATAAAAACTAATTTTTCCCACACACTCTAAATTGTTCCTGCAAGCTAAATTTTATCATTTGTGTAAAATAAATTGTTGGGAAACATGATTAAAATATTTTTTTATCATTTCATTAAAAATAGGAACAATTTATAAGTTAAAATATTGATATCCATAAAGAGATTATATTTTAAACATTAAGATGATATAAAAAAATCTGTTTTGTATTGTAATACTTCGGGAAGTTATTGCGCAAAAATGCCAGAATTTTGCCTCATTTTTAATTAATTAAAAATTTTAAAAAATTGATCTAAGGTGCACATTCTTATTCTCCAAAGTATATATAGACCAAGTTTTGCGGCTAAGTCTGGCATGTGTTAGGTATAGTCCGGCCTGCACACACAAACGCAAACACACATGTATCTGAATATTAGCTATGCAGAAATCCTGAGAATTGATGGGCATGTGTTTTTTTAAGCCAGTGAATGGTAAGAATTAAAATCTTACACATTTAAAGAACAAATTTTCTTAAATCAGTCGGTTTTAGTGAATGATTTATTTCACTGAAGTGCAACTCTTCTTATTTAAAATATTAATGTATCAAATATATTTTGTTAAATATGATTTACAAGGCTACTAAGTTTAAAATTCGTAAATAGTCAGAACGTTTATTTACTGATGTTACATAAAAAATAGTTATTTCTTTCATTTTGACCATTTTGTTAGCAGATGTGTGTATATTACGAAAGGATTACAAAATAGCTGTTGGACCTTGATTAGAGTGGATATTTTGTATATATTAAATCAATAAATTTGTATAATTTGCCTTAAATAAAACTTATTTATTGAATTAATAATATAGATATTGTAAAAAAGTCATAGAAAACGTTTTCTCGCATTTTTTTTTTTAATATTGCATTTCAGGTTTATTTCAATGCACTTATTTTTCATAAAATATCATGTCTCATATTCATTTCCTTTCATTCAAACACGTGATGAAAATTTCATTTTTTTCATTTCAAAAATAAAAATTTCAAAAGCAGAAAATTTCATTTTTTCATTTTGATTTCCAGTAATAGTTAACACATTTTTTTTATTTCAGTTTTTGTCAATATGAAGGCAATGCGTTGATAAAAGTTAATTTTTTCCCATTGACGCATAACGTGCTCGAACAACTTAGATTTTATTTTAATTTTGTGAGAAATAAATTGTTGAAAAATATGATTAAAATATTTTTTTAAATCCATTGAAAATAGAAACTTAATTTATAAATTGAATATTGGTGTCATTAAAAATATAATGCTTTGAATGTAATATAAAAATCATTTGCGCGATAATGTTTTTGGAAGTTAACGCGGAAAAACGTCAAAATGTTACTAAATTTTTAATTAACAAAGATTTTAATTAAAAATTTAAAAATCGCTTCGAAATGCTCATTCTCGATCTCAAAGGTACATATATGCCATTATGGTAGTTGTAGGTCAAACGGTTTGGCCAAACGAGCACCAATACGAACACACACATCTTTATTATAAATATATATACAGATTTAGAGAAAACACGTGAAAAAATTCTAATATTACGTTTAGTAAAGAATTAATGTAAAACAGCCATTAATATTTCACAAAATAGTTATCCGGAAATAATCCTTTTTCGACATTGATATTTTTAAGTTATGTCATTTAAAAATGCAAGTTTTACTTCGTAGAGCATATATTTTTGGCATGGCAGTAAAAATTATAGCAAAAACATTTCAGATGAATTTTAATGTAAGTCCTCTTCTCTTAAATTATATTTAATAAATATTTAGTTACGTGAATTAGTTCTTGTTCCTTATCCAAACAATAATTAAAATTAAGTTTGGTTGTCAATTTGTTGATAATGTTTTATCCTTCGAGCAGATTCTCTCATTTTTTTAAAGAAATGAATTAACTTACATTTTTACAACTTTAATTTGCCTGAATTCCATGCAAGATAAAATGAATCGGATTTAAAATAGTATCAGGATGCCAGTTTAATTAAAGATCGTTTCACTCTAGTCACCTCATTAATGTCAACAGAGTGCGAGGAACAATCTTTTCATTTTTTCAAATAAAACTAATTTTATTTATTGTCCAGTGATCAGTTTCTTTTTACATTCTAAGTGAAACTTTATTATCACTTCTTTCGGCTGAGTTTCCCCTCATTCGAAAGAAGGGATGGAAAGATAATTCGCGAAGCGATTAAAATTAGCTCACTGTGATTCTTTAATTATTAGAAAGTTTTCGAAGAATTTAATTGTTAGAAAGTTTTCGAAGAAGGACTTCCTTTCTCCAAGTGTCACATTCCAATTCGAAATCGATTTGTTCCAAAGCAGCTTCATTTTTCATAAAAAGCTTTCTTTGTATTCTTTGATTTTAAGTTAGTTCTATAACGAGTCGTAGATGGGGGGCCACGGTGGCCTGATGGTAAGGCCTCGGCACCGGATGGTTTCAGATTTGAAACCCGGTTCCACCGAAGAATCGACGTGTAAGCAGGCCTGGATCACGCAAAATTCATCGGGTCTAAACGTCCTCTCGCAGGTGTGGTATGGAAGCTTAAAGAGGGGCGTGCCAGCTCAGGTGTCGTATCCTCATCATCTGACCGTGGTTCAAAATTGCGAGGTCCGTCCCAAAATATCCCTAATGTTTCTTTAAAACGGGACGTTAATATAAATAAACTAAACCATGTCGTAGATGTGTTGTAAAATGTGATGATTTAAAGTTGCCAGATCAAAACATAACGTCAGACTTAAAATAAACAAAATTTGAAAGATAGATTGAAGGAAGCATTGTTTGCTAAATTAGGGCTGAGGGGGGTTCTTTTCTTTAAAGCTAAACCAGTTGAAGGGCCTATGCAAAATAATTTCATAAAAAAAATTAAAACATTCCCACTAATTACTTTATTTTAAAAAAATTAAATTCCAATCAATGCTAAATGAAATAACAGGAAAAAGATATCTCTTATCATGGCCTAATGAATGCAATTTTTAAATACTAGTTGTTTTTTAGTGTGATTATAATACAAGAAAATGGATTTCAAATAAAAGGGAGAGAAGGAATATTTAATATAATTTATTAGTATAATTCAAATTGTATCTAAAAATATCAAATTTTTTTTTTAAATTAAGAATTCCTGCTTTTAATGTTATTTTTCCTCACTTATCTCTGCATTCAAAATACTACGTTACTCTAAAATTTTTATTTTTATTTTTCTTCCTGTATGTTGTTTTTGAATAATTATTAAATATTCGCCACTTTACATCTCAATAAACAATTTGTTAAACATTTTAAAAATAGAAACGGTTTCTCCTTTCCATCTGGTCACCAACGGTTCATACAGGAATCTGAATAGGAAATTTTTTTTCCTGCGTCTTTTATATTTTATTTTGCAAATATTTTTGGTAACATTTTTGTTCTTCCTAAAGATTTGACACTTATGTATTTAATGAACTTCAAAAATACATGCCGTCTGTATTTGACTGATATCCTGTATTTTTTTTCTTGTATTTTCACAGTTTTATGAAGTGATTTTATCATATTACATTTTTCCACTGCAAAAGTCACAATTAACATAGTCTTTTTTTCATAGATTAGCTGCATCAACTTCTTAAAAAAATCCTTCATTCCCTCACTATAGTTTAATACAATGTATTTTTGTTAATATATTCCTCAATTTAAGCTCATTTGAAAGAGTTATTTTTCTTTCTTTAGATGAGTCATGTTTATTGAAATATTTCCTAGAATCAGCTACAAATGAAGGCTTTTTTACCAATGTGAAAATGGACATGTGATTTTTTTCTTTAATTTTTAAAATCATATATTCAGTTTCGTCACAGTTGTAATAATTTATACATATTATTATTTGTTGTAATTATTTATTTGACAACTATCGCCTTTCATTGGTATTTTGAATATTTTTCTTAAGTCTGCTTCTAGAAATCTATATATAAAAAACTCTAGCATATGTAGAACAGAAACTGACATTTTATTTATTGCCAAATGGCAGCAATCAAACGCAAACGAACCATTATATAAATATTCCAGATGGACTCTTTAAATCTTCTCACAATTGAAACTTCATTCAACGCTTCGCTCATGAATGGAACATAAATAGAAATGCTTTGGTGAAGACCCGCTGTATTACCAAAAATACCATTCCATTAGATGAAAAAAGATTTAAAGGAAATCAAGTAAAAGGCGTCAAACAGAAAGTTTCATCGAGCGCGAAAATAGGCTTATAAAATGGGTAATCATTATCAATTACCTATGATAACAGATGATCAGGTCTTCCAAAACAATTAATCTAAAAAGCTGGCTTTTGTATTATCTTAAAACCAAAAAAAATTATTATTATATAATATCCATTTTATTTCTGTTCAATTTTTTTCATTATTTTTAATAATTTTTTTAATTTAATTTCTTTCACCATTCGTTAGAACATTTTCAATATTGTGATGAAATTCGAACTCGTCCATTAAAACATTTAGCCTCGTGCTTTAGTCAGTATTAAAATGAAAATAAAAAATAATTTTCTTCAAAATGGGATTTTCACTCGCCGTCTTATTCTAGAGCATATACACTTTTTAATCTCTAGCTCGGTCATTTGTAACAAGCAGATTCAATGAAATGATTTTTTTAGTCATATCAAATAAGAAAGCTAAATTTAAAAATATTCATTCCATATTAAACGTTGAGCATTCTAAAAAGTCAATAATCTGGGCGAAGAAGTGGGTCGCCAAAGACAGCTCATTTAGTTTATTTATTATCTCATGTTATTCGTTCAAAGCATCATGGTATCATTTGACTTAATATAATCAATAGAAGAGAAATTAAAAGCAATCTCCCCTTTTAATCTTTGCTGTTAAATCTGTAAATAAAGTGATATTTAGCCCATACTATTTAGTATTAAACAGAAATCTGGTATAAACAATTCATTTTCGTATACATTTGAATTTCCATTTGATTCCTATTTTACATTCTTATGACACAATAAGGGTAAAATTCAATATAGTTATACATTCCATATTCATAGTTTAAAAGCCAAAAAAGTGAATATTCCAGGCAAAGCGAACAAGCTGATCTTCAAAAGCGACTCATTTGATGAAAACATAAGGCACGCGGTAATGTATGAAAGGACAGAAATCTTATCCTAAAAAGTAACTACTTTGATTAAAGAGATGACTCCGAGTATGGCATTAGTTGAGCGAAAGGTTAAAAGTTTATGAAAATAACAGTAGAATTATTTTTAGAAATGAATTCTGAAAATCTTAAGAGAAAAATAAATTCAAATGAAGGCGAAAATGAATTTGAGGGAAAATAAAAATTTTCTGGGAATACAAATGTTTTAAATTTAAAAAAAAAGCAAATTTTCTAAATTTGACCTCTAAAAGACAGTGTGACCGTTTAACCTAAGAGCATTGAAAAGTTTAATAATAATAATATAAAAAATTAAAATTAACATATTCTTGCAATCTCTCCAAACGGGTTGGAGGCCGCGGTGGCCTGGTGGTAAGGTCTCGGCTTCGGGACCGGAGGGTTTCAGGTTCGAGACCTGATTCCACCGAAAAACCGTCGTGTAAGGAGTCTGTTGCACGTTAAATCCGTCCTGACCAAACGTCCTCCCGCTGGTGTGGTGTGGTGTGGAGAGGGGGGTGCCAGCTCAGGTGTCGTCCTCGTCATCTGACTGTGGTTTAAAATTACGAGGTCCGTCCCAAAATAGCCCTAGTGTTGCTTCAAACGGGACGTTAATATAACTAAACTAAACTAAACCAAATGGGTTGTGGAAGAAATTTTAGAAACGATTTCTCAGACGAAAGAGCCTTTTTTTCCCCATAAAACGATTCGCATTTTCTTTTACATGATTCTGATTCTTGATAAATTTTTTGTAACTCATTTAAAATATATTTATAGTAATCCCTAGGCAGCATAGATAAAAACGGCTCCTGCACCAGAAAATCAGTTCAAAATATATTCTTATACAAATTGACGATTAGGAAACTCTTTCAGTTGCTCCTTTCTCAGAGAAAAAATGTGATATTAATTAAAAGAAAGTAACTATATATCCTAGATCCGAAGTAACTATATATCCTAACTTTTTTTTTTCTCCTAATTGGCCGATTAGAAGAAATGACCATCAAGAATAAAAAGTCCTGTATCGTCTTATTTTGCCTGTATTTTTATTTTCTCTCATACGAAGTATTATACAGGGTGTTTATTTAGTCCCGGACCCATTTTGATGTTTAATAACTCATAAAATAATAAAGATAGATTGAAATTAATAAGAATGCTTCATTGGAGAACATTATGCACTTCAGAAAATCAGCAGCATCTTCTATCCTCCTTAGCATATCTGTTGCAAAGGCCATCCTCCTAGGCCTATCGTTCGGTTCCAAAACTTGAACAATTTGAACTTTGATGCACGCAGTCTTAATTTTTTCTTAATAACCTTGTACACCGCGAAATTGGCATATCCAATTCTGTTGCCGCTGATCTCACAGATATTCTAGGATTATGTAAAAATGTCTCTCTGACACGTTCAACATCAAAATCACTTGTGCAAGGACTTCCGGAACGTTTCTTATCTGCGATACTTCCAATTTCTTGAAAATTCTTTTTCCACCGTAAGATGCTGTTTTTGGATGGAGGATCTTTTTAGTAAATTCTTCTGAAATTTCTCTGTGCTTGCACTATCGATTTCGTTTCTATGAACCACCATAAAATCTGTGCTTTCTTTTGTGGTGTATGCATTCTCCTTAATATCCTCTCGAATAAAACATCACATACAAAGGTACTACATAGAACAAACACATCAAAAGTAAACATAACATTTCAATAGTTGCCAAAAACAAAAGAGAGAAAAATGCAATTAATAAGCAGACGATATTTAGAAAAGTACAGATATTTAGACTGGAAAATGAAATTATCTGAAATTAACCACACGCGCAGACGATATTTGCAAAAGTAAAAATATTCAAACCTGAAAAGGAAAATATATGAGTTATTCCATCAATAAATGCCCTAAGTTTGTTTATATCTTCATTATTTTATGAATTATTAAACATCAAAATGTGCCCGGGACTAAATAAACACCCTATATAACGAATGTTGTAGGAGCATGAAATAGCATTGCATATACAAGAGTAAAGAAGAGTATAGAATGACGATTGCAGTATATACGAATTCTAATCGTCAAAAACTCTGACCTCCGAATGTTGATGAATGCAGTGGAACCTCTTTAAACGAGTATAATTCACCTTCATAATGCGAAATACTCGTTAAGGAAATAATTCATTCCATCGGAATTCATGTCAAATAGAGAAGGGCTCATTTATAGTTATATAATTTATAATTGCTGCCGATTTCTACTAATCATAAAGATGTTTGCGTATTTATTTGTGTTTTATTGGCCAGACCGTTTAACTTATAACCATCAAATACAGCACATATATATTTTAGAAAGTGAAAATGTGCACATAACAGCGATTTTTTTTTTGAAATTTTAATTAGAATTTTAAGTTACCCGATTAGGTTTCGAGACGAATTTTTGAATAATTGTGATTAAACACTTTTTTTGTAGTTCGAAATAACTAAAACAGACTTTAAGCATTATAAGAAGAAAAAATACATTTATTATTTTAGTTTTTATATTTAGGTTTTTTTAAATTTCGTTTTAGAATTATTTTATATTAGTTTTTTTATTATTTTAGTTTATTTTCAGATCATAAAAATTTTTTTAAAACTTTTCTGGAAAAAGAATCTTTACAACCTAGTCGAATACCTTAATTGATTAAAAAGTAAAATGATTTTTTTGGAAGAGCTTCTCAAATTCTTCCAAAAATTCTATTTTACAAAAATGAAGACTGCATTGTTATCCCGAAATTCGAAGCGCCTTCTTTAACTTCGTCAAATAATTAATGATGCTATTTTCTTATTCATTTCTGAAAGCTAGAGCAATAAAAAAGCGAAGGACAGAACGCCTTCTGTAGCATTGGCGTATAATAGTTACGAAATCTAAACTTTTGGCGTGAAATTATCTGGTTTTTTGAATCTGTCGTGTGATCCTTAGAAAATATTTTAGCAGGCAATCCCCTGGTAAGTGGTCAAAAGTATTCGAAATTCGAATTTGTGTTTCAGAAGCGTCCTTCCCAATCCATTGAAAGAAACATTTGATACAGAATGCACTTTTAGTCCCAAAATCCCATACCATTTGTGATATTTAAGTTGGCGCGTTTTTGAATTACCACGTTTCTGCAAGTACAGATCGTCGACGGGCAATCCTTTGTAGAATTTGAATCAAAATCTGATCGGTTTCTGCATTGTAGATGTCAAAACTGTGCGTCCAATTTGATCCATCTAGCTCTCTTTAATTCATAGGGGCCGCGGTGGCCTGGTGGTAAGGTCTCGGCTTCGGAACTGGTGGGTTACAGGTTCGAGACCCGATTCCACCGAAGAACGGGCGTGTAAGGGAGTCTGTTGCACGTTAAATCCATCCTGACCAAACGTCTTCCCGCTGGTGTGGTGTGGATTGTAGGTGCCAGCTCAAGTGCCGTCCTCGTCATCTGACCACGGTTCAAAATGACGAAGTCCGTCCCAAAATAGCCCTAGTGTTGCTTCAAATGGGACGTTAATATAACTAAACTAAATTCTTTAATTCATAGTTATCTTATTAACCTATTGTTACAAACCTGCAATTCGGCTTCCCAGCATAGTTTATTCCATCAATAGAAAGAACGTTTTACAGTCATCTGAATGGAATTAGCGCGTCGGAGGTCCCAGAGCTTGGCGACCATTTGGCGACAAATTTAGCGACTATGGCGCCAAAATAGATAATACCCGAAACTTTGAGAATTTTCCCGATCCGTCCAGTAGGAACCGAGATACTCCTCGAACGTTCCTGATTGGTTGAGAGGCTTCTAGCCCCGCCTCCCGAGACCTATAAAAGGAAGCGACCGCCGCTGCTAAGGAGACGACGAAGCCAGTAGTCGAAGACGGCGTTGTCCGAAGACGGAGCAGAAAAGCCAGTAGTCCGAGTTCGAGAGCAGCGGAGTCGAGCCGACGAAGTCAGCAATCCAAGTCCGAGGATGGAGCGGAGAAGGCGGAAACGACGGTGAACAGCGACGGAGTCAAGCTCGTGCTGAACTGAGCTGTGCGCTACTGTCTGCAGTAGATTCTGGTTGTATGCTGTTGTATCCTACACGTCTCGGGTGAAGATAATCGTCTTCTGTGCTGTATATAGTTGTCGCTTTTGTGCTGTCCTGTGTGTGTCTTCGTGTAAATAAACGTCGTTGTTTTATTTTCTACTACCGTCTGCTGATTGAGCGTTCTACACACCATATCACTTCCACTATCCAAACGAACCCCGGTAAAGAATATTTCGTAACACTATTATTGGAACAAATGGATTTCTTCTGAACGAATCTGCCTCGAAATATAACAGAAATCTACAAATTGGGTGAAAAGAGCGTGTACCTAATTTCAAAGCGTTTTTGCGTTATCTCTGCCCCAGAGAGACTTTTTCGATTTTAGGAATGTTTAAAACGCGAAGTTCGTCGAGATCTCGAGTTCAAATTTTTTGACGATTACAATACTTGTCTCTACACCTCGTATACGAGAAAGTAATAAATGCTTTTAAAAACTTAATATTTTTATGTGAAAAATACTGACATAGAATGAATAACAATGGGATAGAGAGGAAATTATATTGACAGCTTTTGGTTTCTATTCCTGCATTTTCTAAAATTCTATCGGCACGTTATAAAAATGAAACATTATAAGTAGCGTGAACTTCTATTATCTCTTGATAACCGATATTTTCATATCCAGTCAGTCAATGCAACGATCCCTTTCCTGATAAATAAAAAAACATTGATTATAAAAACCATAAAAATGCTTGCCACCCATTCAAATATAAAAAAAAGGCTGGCAATTTATTTAGTGCGTTTGTTTAGTATAAAATGTATTTATTCACTTTATTTCTATTCGCTCTCTCTTGCGTATGCTTGTTTCATTTTATCCCTTCACATTCAGTTAAATGCTTAACATTGTGATTTTTTCTTCTCATAAGACAGAACAAAATCGTAAAATGTGTATTGGTCACTCTAGAACTTTTAGTGATTCAGTTATACACATGTAGCAATTCATTTGATTTCAATACATATTTTAGATTATTTAATGTTACACATATTTCGTTTTATTGCTATATAATTTTCATATTTCTCACGGAATTTTTAATATTTGTGTATTATTTATTTAAGAATTTAGGATAACATACATGCTGAATGTTTTTTTAATGAAAAGTTTTCCTTGACAACATGTTTTAAAATAAATGAATTGCCTTGCTCTTAAGGTTATTTTGTATGCATGGAATGCATGAGATTTGGAGCTTATTCTAGCATTTTTATTCATTTAAAGGAAAAAAAAAGACTTTTCATTCCTTATCACCAAATAAGTAGGATAGTAAAAATATAAACTTTCGTTTTTTCCTCCTTCTGGTGAAAGGATGAAAGAATACGGAACGATTCTCTCGAGAAAAAAAAGATCAGGGGAAAAAAAAGATCAGGGGAAAAAAATTTTATATGTGATCTACATTACTTCAGTAATAAGATTTAAAAACTACATTTACGGAATAGCAATATATCTTTTCTTCTACATCAACAGTTATCGGCATTTCGCTTTTCGCAGAAAACTCATTCCAAGAATATGCCTACCCGAAAATAAAAATACAGCATTCAAGTGAAAGGAACTATGAAACATTTCCAAGAAAAAACATCTGCAATACAGTGTAGAAAGCATACCACTTTCCGTTCCATGGACGAAAAATAGCTTATACCAGAAATAAATTCATGTCATCGAAAAAGAGATCAAACTTATGCTAAAATCCTTACTTTGCGTTCTTTTGTACCACCCTGTAGCGCCATTTGAATGAACAGAAATGCACTACTAGTTTTTAAGAAAAGGATTAAATTCATCGAATCGAATAATTTGATTACAATACGGGGAAATGTTAATTGGAGAACAAAGAGAGGTGAATTATACTAAGCTTTGAAGTCAAAAAGGATGGTGGGAACAACGCGCTGCTTTTGATTTTTCATTACCGAAATTGGCAACAGCGGCAAAATTAGGCTTTTCAGGCATGTTCACGAAAATGTGTACATGGACGTAAAAAGTATTAATTGTCTTACTGGAATAAGTTTGTTTCTTACCAAGCTAAGCTATTGTAAGGGAAATGACATGTAGAATTAGCAGAGGGAGT
>JAPMOR010051461.1:77722-115002 GCA_026543865.1 Argiope aurantia
CCTTCGCGCTATTATTTGCACCCTATCCCAAAAATACACAAAAATATCAAAAATGACATCCCAAATTAAAATACTTTTCATGTATTTTCTGAAATAATTCAAATATATTCTTTTAATTGATTTATTCGGTTTTATCGTGAGAAATATTTAAACATAAGCAAAAATTGTGTAATATTTTTTAATTAAGAACCGCCTATTTCATAACATAGACATCTTTGTATTTTACGAACATTTCTATCAAAAGAGTGTTGAAAAATTATGAATTCGAAAGGAATCTAATAGACAAAGTAATGTATACTAATTTTTTTTTAAATTTTAATTTCATTTAACATCGTTCTCTGGCTTTACTTACCTGTGTGAATCTGCATTTTCAGCGATGAATGCAATTAAGACCAGTGCAAGATTAGCAGTAAGTAATCATATACCGAGATATTGCCGGATAGCATGTAGCCGAAGTCTTCTACTAACTGTAACTACAAGAACTAATTTTAGATCAAAATGATTTATTTTTTAATATATTTTGAATTGTTTGATATTAATTGCATCTTCTGATATTATTATATTTGTGGCTATTACTATTATGCTTGTATCTTGCTATTATTATTATGTTTATAATTATGTAGGTAAGTACATATTCCGCATCTATTATTGAGTTATAGTAATTACTGCAAACCTTTCATTAGCTCTCCCCACCTACGCCACTGGGTGGACCGCAACATTTTGAAAAAGTTAGAAGCAACCCTACCTGCCCATCCCTGATCTAGAATAAGATTTGGAATTTGAAATCACGCTATGGGACACGCTATCAACACACTATGCGACATTCCTCAATTTTCAATTAAATTTTCAGCTAGCTATTACTTCACTTTGCTTCAAAAAAAAAAGAAGATTTTAAATTTAAAACTGGAAATTTTAATAGACGTAGTTATCGAATAAAAGGCCAACTTGAAAAATTCAACTTAGGGAAGAACCGCGGTGGCCTGTGGTAAGGTCTCGGTTTCAGAAGCGAGGGTTTCAGGTTCGAGACCCGATTCCACAGAAAAACGGTTGAGTAAGCGGGTCTGGTGCACGTTAAATCTGTAAAGGCCACACGTCCTCCCACTGGTGTGGTGTGGAAGTTCAGAGAGGGGATGTCAGCTCAGGTGTCATCAGTAACATTGCGAGGTCCGTCCCAAAATATCCCTAGTATTGTTTTAAAGCGGCATGTTAATTTAACTTAACTCCAACTTAGGAAAAGATCTGCCGATATAAAATAACAATAAGAAAATTTAAAAATATAAATGAATAATCAAAATAAATGCAACTCATATAATGTTTCAAATTCATTAAAATTCAGCGAATATATTTACATTTCGATTTTTCTTTTTACATCACGAATGCCTGTTTCTTTATCATCAAAAACAGGTCTTCGAACAATACTAAAAATCCATCTTTATTAATATGTCTGTCTCGTTTAAGGCAAATTCTTTAAGCTAAAATTAAATTCTTGTAACAGTTGTCACCAACAGAAGTTAATTAACTATCAAGAAAAGCAATCTTCGCATAAAATTTTGCGTGCTAAAATAAGTATGCCTTACCGTTTGAATATTAAACAAATGGGAGAAGAAAAAAATACTTTATACAGTCACGTCCTTCACTGAAATCTTCTGGCATTATTTCACCTTGCATTCATTAATTCCCACTGGAGCAATGAATTTTCTGTTAATCTAAATAATAATACAAAAGAGGCACCGAGAAGCATTTTATAACTTTTTAAAATGCTTACAAGCACTATTTTTTCTCATGCAATTATTTTGAAACGTGTTTCATATTTCATAAATAAACAAATAACGACATCAATTAGTGCTGATATGCATCAGTACAATAGTGCAATGCAGGTGAATCAGTAAAATTCAGGTGAAATGCATTGTACTGATTAAATTTTAAAAGACACTGCTCACTTTGCAAGAAAAATAGTTGAAATTTTCTTCTTTCGGCGTTCTCATATACTTAAATTATCCAGCACCACTTTGACGGTTCTGAATCCCCTGAACATACTGTTATGAAAAATTCCAACAAGATCAATACAGGATAATGATGCTTTAATGTATACGAACACATTTAAGCACATTTTATCAAAACATGTACTTTGTGTTGCATAACTGCAGCAATACTTGCAGTAAACTGCAACAAATCGCTATTAAATAACTGCAAAGCGCTTAAAGAGGACTTGCTAGAGATCAACACCTCAAGGGGAGAAATCATTCAACTATTCCCTTGACTTGTGTCTCTCGGACTTTTATAATCTCCATTGATAGGGTAAAGAAGCTTCCAGAAGAATATCATAACTTCGCGGTTAATCGATATATCGCCAAAATTCCATCAGTTTCAGAACCTTTCGCTTTTGATGAATTCGTTGCCATTGGTCGTCAAAGCCGAGAAATCAGTGGCCCGGCATCCATTCAGCATCTACTGGAACTATTTGTAAAACTCTCTGTTTAACCATGAAGCAAATTGCATATAGAAACAATATTACAGATTCGTAAAAATATTGAGAAAGTATACAGCAAACACTCGAAGTTCACAATAAAGCACGCCGAGGAATGACGCCCCCCGCGCATGTAGTATATCTGCGTGTAGAGATACATGATACAACTCATTTTCTGACTCAAAGTATAGTGAAGAAAACTGAGTATAAAATTTGAAGATTTTATCTATCGACTGATTGTCCAAATTTTAATAAAATATTTAATTCTGGCGATAAAATCGTATAAAAAATAATAGTTTGAAAAAACAGTTTGAATAAAAGTTTGCAAAATAATTAAAAACCGAAGACAGCTAGATGAATAAAATTTGATTCACAAATTTAAAATTAAAAGCGTGGATACCTTCTAAAATTAATTATCGTTGCTTTTCTTGATTAAATAATAATTTATTTGATAGTGAAGATTGTGGTCTGGGTGAAATGACTTTAAGACACATATTGTCTTTTACGTGGTTTATTGGTAACATAAATAACAAAAGGCATATGATTATGCCAAAGTGTAGAAGGCCCAGAGAACTACACATAAAACTCTCTCGGGAGATAGAGAGCAGAGATAACACTCCCACTAGTACAGGAGTCCAGTTCGCTTCTACTGGGAAAAAAAATATACTAAGCAACAACAGGGAGACCACGTGATACATGATTGGTAGCTAGTTCCCCCCAGGAAGATCACGTGGTTAACTGAATTCTTAACATACCTATCAGACTTGGAAGGGCCGCGGTGGCCTGGTGGTAACGTCTCGGTTTGTGAGCCGTAGGGTTTCAAGTTCGAGACCCGATTCCGCCGAACAACCGTCGTGTAAGGGGGTTTGTTGCACGTTAAATCCGTCAGGCCGAATGTCCTCCCGCTGGTGTGGTGTGGAGAGGGGGTTGCCAGCTCAGGTGTCGTTCTCTTCATCTGACCGTGGTTCAAAATGGCGAGGTCCATCCCAAAATAGCTCTAGTGTTGCTTAACAACGGGACGTTAATATAACTAAACTGAAACCATCCGGATCACTAACTGAACTAACTTATAACTAAACTGAAACCATCAAGGATTAACATTTTGTCAATCTGTATTTTCACAAGCCCATAAACGGGATAGCTCAAAAACTCAGTGACTTAAAGATATGAAATTTATATGTGATTTTGTGACTAAAATTCTAATTTTGTGCTAAATTTTGGTTTGAATTGATAAGAAAAAATTTATCTCAATCACAAATTCGATTTTCTAGTACTATTAGTCGCATACTACAAATTAATCACTATAATATATTAAGTAAAATGTTAAATTCACGCCAATTTCCATAACTATAATTTACCAGTGACAAGCAAGATATTAGCGATCTTAACCAAGATCCATTATTTTATAAGGGGGGTGGGATAGTACCTTTATTAGACAGAAGGCGGGAAAGTTTTATGAAGACTCGTTAATTTATTATTTTTTTCTTTGGAAGAGGAGAGACGTGCAGGTTTGTATGTATATATAAAAAGTCCAATTGATTTTACGCCGTAGTTTTTGGTTGGTGCCCTTTCAAATATGCAGAGCGAAAAGCAGCATTTTCGGCATATTTTACATTTTTACTATCGAAAAGGTAAAAATGCTGTTCAAGCAAGAAAAAAAATAGCCGATGTGTATGGAGAAGATGTAATGATAGCACGCCAATGCCAAAACTAGTTTGCAAAATTTCGATGCGGCAATTTTGATGTTGAAGATGCACCACGTTCTGGAAGGCGAGTTGAAGCTGATAGACACAATAAATGTATTAATTGATTCAAACCGGCGAATAACAACTCGTGAGATCGCTGCGAATTTAAATTTATCGAATTCAACTATTCATGATCAGTTGAAAGGCCCAAGTTTAACTTCAAATTTCGACATATGAGCTCCTCATGTTCTCACGGACATTTGTGTCTTCTCGTTGACATCCGTGATTTGGTTCTCAAACCTTAAGAAAATTATCCATTTTTAAGCGCATTAGAAATGGTTTATCTATAACGATGTAAAACGCAAGAGATCACGGAGAAAAAGGATGAATCGGCTCAACTCGTTTCAAAAGCCAATTTTCATAAAATAAATCTATATCTATATCTATATCTATACTTATAATAAAGCTCAATGTGTGTGTGTGTGTGTGTGTGTGTGTGTGTGTGTGTGTTGGCGCTCTACAAGCCAGACCATTCAACCTACAGCTACCAAATTTGGCACGTGTATACCTTGGAGGCCGGGAATGTGCACCTGGGGGTTATTTTTTCGAATTTTTAATTAGAATTGTATTTATTTAAAAATTAAGCGAAATTTTGGCGTGTTTCTGCTATAACTTCCGAATATATTACCGCACAAAAAAGATTTTTACATCAAGGTAAAGATCAAAAATTTATCTTTTAAATGCTACCAATGCTTTAACATCAAAATTAAATTTCTGTTTTTAATGAATTTTTAAATAAATATTTTAACTCTATTTTTCAACAATTTCTTTCCTACAAAATAAAAATAAACGTTTCGCATTCCTGGGAAAAAAATAGCTTTTTTCAAAGTGTTGCCATCACATTGATTAAAGCTCCAATTAAAAATAAATTAAATCTTTTTGGAAATGAAATCGTCTGTAGGAAATGAAACAAATAAGAAGTATTATTTTTTTCTAAAAAATAAATTCAAGAAAAATTATTTTATGATCTTTTACACTCTCTATATTATTAATCAAAATAAATAAGTTTTATTTTAAGGCAAGTTTTGTTTAATATGAACAGGATATCCATTCAAATCAGGGCCATACAGCTAATTTGTAAACCTTTAGTAAGACAAAGATCTGTTGCGACATAAATCGTAAATATTTTATTTAAAAGTAGCAAACGATTATTTTAATAATTATAAATTTTATTTTGTAAATATTTGTGAAATTTAGATTGGCAATAGTGATATTTTTGGAACTTTTAATTTGTTGTTTAAAAACGGTGCTAGAATTTTGAATGAAAATAAGTTGATGTAAATTTGATAATATAATCTACAATGTAATAAGATTTAGTTTCATAATAAGTTTGCCTGCATTCTATTTTTGTTGACGCACGAACACAACAGATATACTAAAATGGTTTAAATAGAAAATGATTATATTTTACTTAATTCAATAAATGCTCTAATAAATAACGAATTTTTGATTTTACATAACGCTTCTGCTGTGGAAATCACGAATAACAAAATGTTCTTGAAACACTAATATTTTAAATAAAAAGAGTTAATTTCCAATCAACTAAATCGATCACTTAAACTGACTGATTTATGAAAATTTGAATATCACTATTCAATAAAAAAAAGGGATAAATTTAGATTTTCCATCGATCGTTTTAAAGAAAATACGCCAATCAGCGCGCAGGTTTCTCAAGATTAATTGGCCTAAGATTATGAAAATGTTGAGGTTTTCTAAATTTTTAACATTCAAAACTTCATAAATAAGTCTTAGTTGATCGTGGAAAATAGAAACATTCATTCATTTATTTAAAATTTGGTGCGTCGAGAATATTTCTCTGAATATGATACCTTACTGCATAAAATTTAGACTTCATATTTTTGGAATATATTTATAGGCCGGAACAAAATATTATTATTGATTTCATTTCAATCCTTTTGAAAGCAAAACTAAAAACTGAATTTTATGCTAAATCTGAGAAATTTTTGTTGAATTATTCTTTGAGATATTACATAAATTATCAAAAATATTTTGTAGTTCACATAAGACATAAATACCGAGATATTCTGTTTGCAATACTCATATTCAATAATAATAGTAATAAATAAATAGCAATAAAGATGATAAATAAAATAAAACGCTTGGTTTTATTAAAAAATATCTTTATATTAATTGCAATTTCATCATTTTCGCTTTAAATTAAAGTTGACTTTTTACCTGAAATGACAACAAATTAGCAAAATATATAGAGTAAATTGAACGAAACGATCTAAAGAAAAGTATAAGTTTGGTATGACTATCAAAATTTGAAGATTAAAAATGTTTTGTTTGAGAATCTATTAAGAGACCAGTTACTTAAAATATTTAATTGAAAATTGTAGCGAGCGGTAATACTGGCGAACCGGCTGGTCGCCAAAGGCGGCTAGTAAATAAATAAAAAAGGTGATGATATCTGTTTGTTAAAATTTAAAAAAAAAATGTGTTTTTTTAAGCTTTTACAGGACAACACGATTAATTCTGAATGGTACTGTAATGCGAGGCCTCATACAAGTCTGGTAACTCGCCAAAAGCTTTTATATCTTGATTGGGATACAATGCCACATCACCATATTCTCCAGATCTGGCACCTTCTGATTATTATTAGTTCCGGTCTCTACAAATTTTTTTAGACTGTAAAAACCTTTATTTCAAATGAAGAGGACAAAAATCACCTGGATCAGTTTTTTGCCAGCAAAGGACAAAAATGTTATGAGCGTGGAATCATACTTTTGCCAGAAAGATGGCAAAAGGTATTAGACCAAAATGGACAATATATAATTTAATAAAATATTTATTCACTATATGAAAGTTGTTCTTAAATTTCACAAACATACAAACGAAATTATACATATACATACATACACACACACACACACACACACACACACACACACACACACACACACACACACATATATATATATATGATGTTAATATGTTAATATTCAGACGACTTTCATGTTTAACAACTTTTTTTGCTTCCATTTTGGCAAATAGATGTGTTGCATTCCAAATATTTAGAGGGGAAATGGGGGGAGGAATTACCTAATTTTACTTCGTTTTTTTCGACTTCGAAGCCAAAATTCATATATAAATTGCGGGAAAATAGAGAAACTCATATTTGATCTTATAGAAGTGATAAAACAGTAAAACTTCAACTATACTTTTCCCTCGATTTAAAGTATTGAATCCCTAGTTTATGTCCTAAGGTACAATGAATATAAAGTAATTTGCTTGAAATCAAGCAAAAAGCACTGGCAAAAAGCTTAAATTTACTATTAAATTATTTTTTGAAATATTTTAAATTTTGTATTACTTTTAACTAAAGTGGAAAGTTTCAAAATTTATTTTTCTTATCCTCGTGATTTCGAAAATTTTGCAAATAACAACGAATCCTTTATACTGCAAGAAACTCATTCTCATGATGAAGGCAAAGTTAACATTTATTTTTAATCTTACCGGAGTTTGTTGCGAAATTTCTAAAGCTTATTTCTTTTGTCTGCGACAGACGAAATATCTTAAAAGATAACGCAAGCCTTTCCTTCAACTTTGGCATTCAAATTAAATCAGTAGAATTCGCTAGTTATGATGAAAATTCTAGGATGTAATAAATATAAATAAAAAAAACATCTTGTGAGATACCAAGAATAAGATTGCTTTTAACACTTGCAGCATAAATCAATAACTGAAATCGCTTTTTAATGTGATATTTACGTTTAGCAGATGGCAAAGAATTAAAACTTTTGACATCTAGTAAGCCATCGACGATTTTTTTGTCCTTATGTCAAAATAAATGCAAATACTTAGATAAGATTTTAAATATTTTAATTCAAAATTCCAGGAAAAATTATTAAACAATATTGATATATCTAATCTCATGTATTAGGCTAACCGGATCGTAGTCATTGCGCCATTGATCCAAAGATATCTAAAAATAATCATCACTGTATTGATTTTATTTTCATTTTGAAAGAAAAAGCTTATTTCATTCTAATTTTTAAATAAGTAAAAGTGAAAATATAGTTATAATTTACAGTTAGATAGCCATCGTTTTTGCGATGTTACAAACATGCATATCAGTTCAAGGCACAATAGTTGAATAATCTGATACAAAATTGAATAAAAACGCTAATATTTGAATATTTTTTTATATTATGCGCAGCTAAATTAATCATGTGTTATATGATTGAGTGACCTACTTCGAAGTTCTTTTTTGTAATACTGAAAAGTTTTAGAGAACAAATGACCTCTCCCCTTTTTTTATCCTGTATTTTCATATTTAAGTATTTTCTTTAGACCATGGATGCTCAAATATTTCAGTCGTGCAACTGCATTGGTTCCTCCAATTATAGTTTCATCTATAGTTATTAGTCTTTGATTATTAAAATTAGTCCAATTTGGGGCACTCAAATTTGACTCTGTGTAACGAGTTTTACTTTACTTTATGCTCACATATTTTTGGGGGCATTGGAAACATGAAAAAAAAATGTCGTTAAAAATCAGAACTTATTTTTGGTTTCCCTAGAGATCTTTGAGGGAAAGTTGTTCGCTTACATCATTAATGATATTAATTTAATCATGTTAACTAATGACTTATTTAAAGTGTATACTGATGTAACATTTTTGAAACTTCTCTTTAACCTTTAAGCTTCGGGAGGCCAAACTCAGAAAAGTTACTTTGAATACAGGCATTCATTGAAAAAAGATGCTTTCCCCTTCTTTTAAAGGCCACGGCAACGTCGTGATGTTTCGGAGTTCCGCGATGTGACAAAGTGGTCACGAGCACCTCCACATCATAATTTGGAATAGATACATTAATTTGTTAGTTTAGGGAAAAGTTAAATTTAGTTGAAACTAGTGTGGACGAGCTCAATAAAGCTCTAACGTTATGAAATTTGGTATTTAATTATTATTATTATTATTATTTATGATATAATTAATTAATTAAAAATAATATTTAGTTTATTTATGGGGTAAAATACAGAAAATTATAATTGAATTACGTTACACGTGCCTTACTAACTATTGGGACCGATTTGTTAACTAAATTTACTGAAAAGAAAAAATTTCAAGAAATTTCACGCGTGTAGCTCATTTAGCTATCTTTGGTCAAAACAAATAATTTTGATAAGTGTCTAGTAACTTCTCAGTGGATTGAAATGAAAGTATAAAGATTTTAATATTTCTCTTCTGATATAGAAAAACTACTAATTATTATTTTTGATAGATTTTATGAACCTCCTTCAATATTTAAAAATTAAAATTATAAATTTTAATGAATGATTAATTATAAATTAGTAAATCGATCGATTTCATAAATTATAAAAAATAATGGTGAAACCGACAGCTTACTTAAAAATCAAAACCAAAATGTATTTTTAGCAGGAATATATCCAGTTCAAGTATTAAAATTAATTAAACGGCGGTTCTTCGGTGGAATCGAGTCTCGAGCCTGAAGACCTCGGGATCCGAAGCCGAGACCTTACCACCAGGCCACCGAAGTCCGAAAACAAAGAGAGAATAGAAAAAATTATAACATCTGGTATGAAGCGATTCAGACCTCTTAAAAAATATACATATATAATAAAAATTTTATTTTTGCAACTTTTATTGGTGTACAGCAATATTTTTTAAAATAAAACTAAAATCTTTTCTTTGGCATGCTGAGATAGTAGAATTTGTTTCATAAGAAGAAACTCAAATATTAAATCTAAAAGTTTCAATAACAATTTTATTTTTCACAACAGAGTTTCATTTAATATTTTTTATTATGTTTCAATAGTAGAATGAATCAATAGTAGAGATTTGAAAAAAACACAATCTCTATCATAATGATCTACTTCTTTCGTTTAAAATTAATTATGGTAATTTTTCTTCTTCAACGATTCCTTGATAGGTGTCTTTCAATAGAAATACAAGAACTTAATGATGAAAATAATATCATAGCGAATCATAATTATGTATCAATACTCTGACCTGAAAAGATGTGTCATTAAAAGTTGCTTTATAAAGCTTTTTCAGCATATGAACTGACAAAAAGAGAGGGGGAAGTGTTTGTAAATAATATTTACTTATATAAAAGATGTGAAATATGAGTGATATTTGATAAAATATTTTTGGAAGACTAACATTTTAAATAAAAAAAAATTACACTCCTTTATGAATAAAATTCATTTATTTTGGAAAATTTGAATATCATCTTATTTATAAAAATATGCTATTTTAGAACACTCCATCGACTGTCTCGATGAAAATATGCCCCTCTCCGCCTGGAATTTCCTGAAATGGTGTGAAGTGGCCTAAAATAAAGAAGTAATGGGTTGTCCTGAAACGATATTCAAAGCTTCATAACTCTATCAAATTTAATCGAAGATGACAGAAACATTTTTGATTGAAAGGTTAGAATGTGAAGAATATTTTACTGAATAAGATTCATAAAACTGAAGAACTGAGCAGACTTTAAACTGTATGATTTATTCAGAAGTTTGTTTATTGATTGAAACAATACAAAATACTATTTTTACTTAGAGCTTTTTCACGATTGTAAGTATTGTTGCGAAATTTTCTTTACCGGGGTTCGTTTGGATAGTGGAAGTGATATGGTGTGTAGAACGCTCAATCAGCAGACGGTAGTAGAAAATAAAACAACGACGTTTATTTACACGAAGACACACAGGACAGCACAAAGCGACAACTATATACAGCACAGAAGATGATTATCTTCACCCGAGACGTGTAGCATACAACCAGAATCTACCGCAGACAGTAGCGCACAGCTCAGTTCAGCACGAGCTTGACTCAGTCGCTTCCGACTACTCCGTCTTCTATTTCTCCGACTCTGACTCGGATTACTGACTTCGCTCCCGTCGATTCCGCTTACTCTTCTTCGACCACTCCGTCCACTCTGACTACTGGCTTTTCCGCTCCATCTTCGGACTACTCCGTCGTCTCCCTCTGGCAGCGGCGGCCGCTTCCTTTTATAGGTCTCAGGAGGCGGGGCTAGAAGCCTCTCAACCAATCAGGAACGTTCGAGGCGTATCTCGGTTCCTACTGGACGGATCGGGAAAATTCTCGAAGTTTCGGGTATTATCTATTTTGGCGCCAAAGTCGCCAAATTTGTCGCCAAAGTCGCCAAATTTGTCGCCAAGTCGCCAAATGGTCGCCAAGTTTGTCGCCAAGCTCTGGGACCTCCGACGCACACCTGGACTTCGTCCCATTCAGATGACTGTAAAACTTTCTTTCTGTTGATGGAACAAACTATGCTGGGAAGCCGAATTGCAGGTTTGTAACAGTATATACATCTCCCGAATAGTATAGAAATTGGCCATTGAGTCACGGTTAAAGTGGACACCCGTGTATAAAATCTTTCAGAGAAATGGTGAAATTTCACAGGACAAGAGACTAATTTTAAAAAGAAATGAATTTACAAAATGAGACTAAAAAAGAGAGATTGAATGCTTCTTAGTAAAAGCAATTCAATATAAATAAGAAAAGAAAATATTTTCAATTTTCAGTCAAATATTTTATGCAACAACATAAATCATACAATTTTAAAAACCTATACTGATCTGTTCATTGTGCTGTGGATTCTCCTAATTTTCTACCAATATCTTTATGCATCCAGTTATTTAACAGGAAAAAGAAGCAGCGTTTAAAAACGGATGTCCTTTAAAAACATTCCCCCGCTTCTTGATTTTCAAACATCTTATTAAAAGTAACCATTTCAAAGTTGTTATTAAAATAAACCTATTCAATATAGAAAAAATGCTGCATCTCTGTAACATAATCATCAACAATGGGAAAAAAACTGAGATGAAATATTTGTAGCAACAATGAAAGAGATTTGAATTTTTATTTAGCGATGAAATATATTTTTTAATATGCTAATCATATTTTTTAAAGTTTAAATAGATGTAGAAATATTATACGGCGCAAAAATTGGTATCATTGATATGAAAATACTTTAAACTTTCATATAATATAAAAATCACTTTTATGTTGTAATATTTTTGAATTGTATGGTGGAAAAACTTCGAAATATAATTTTTGATAAGTAAAAATTATAATTAAAATTTTAAAAAAGAATGGCCTTGAACTGCATATTCCTACCATCCGAAATATATATGAGTCAAGTTTGATAACTCTAGGTCATATGGGTTTGCCCGCAGAGCTAGAACCAACGTATATAGACACACATTCAGTTATATTATTAGTTCAAGGTGTCCAACAAGGTATGCAGGGTCTAATATTTACAGATTCTGATAGAACACGTCATGACGAGTATTTTGATGCATAATATGTGAGGTCCCCCGCATCATAGTCTAATTAAGGTATGAAGCTTGTGTCATAAAAACTTCAAGTAATGAGAAAAGGAACCAAATGAAATTCAATGTTTATTGAGAACTTTCAATACAACAAATTTTCGAAATGTCGGCCGTACGAAAAAGCGACATGGTGAAGTCTGGAATAGAAATTTACAACTGCTTTTTGCAAAACATCCATTCCAATTTCCTTCACATCGGTTTCAATTGCTGCTCTCAAGCCTTCGAATGTTGAGGGTTGTGTAAGATACACTGTGTCTTTCAGATGTTCCCATAAAAAAGTCGCATGGATTAAGATCCGGCGAGTAAGGTGGTCACTCGATACCATTGCCTGTTCTCGTGCAAATTCAACCCAATCAGTCAGTCTATAGTGAAAATGTTCCGCTAAGAGGTCGAAGTTTCACTGAGTGCGGTGAGGTCTAGTACCATCTTGCATAAACCGATAATCGCTTATCTTGTTTATGTCATGCAAAAATGGGATGACGCTGTCGTCCAACACGTCAAAATAGGCTTCAGCGATGACATTTTCGATAAAAAAAAAAACTGGCCAAATGACGCCTTCGGTAGATAATGCACATCAAACTGTGAGCCTAAGTGGGTGCAGTGTTCGAACTATTGCATGATGAAGATTTCCAGTGGCCCAGAATCACCAGATCTGTTTTTTTAATATATCCTTGAAGGTGGAAATGCGCCTCGTCACTGAACCAGATCCGATTAAAATTAATTTTGCCACATTAAACCTTTTTAATTGTTGTGTTGGCAAAATCGAACCTCCTTAAACCATCCACCAATGGTCAATTGTGATTCCTTTGAATTTTGTAAGGGAACAAAGCTTCCTAAGAATTTGCATATTCACTTACAGACGCGATTTTCCTCTCATTGGTTCCCCTATGTGACAATTTTCCATAGTCACATAGGGAAGCTTCTACGCTGTGGAATCGTCGTATGCATCGTAATTTGGAATATAAACTGTCGGATTCGTAACTAACGTTCTTCGTGTAATTAGACTATGATGCTGTAATTAGTCTGTGATGCTGTATTCGGGGACCCCTATCCGAATCTGTAAACATTAGACGCTGCATGCCTTCTGAGACACCCTGTATTAATGGAAAGAAGTATGTATGTATTGGTGCTATCCAGAATACCACCACCGTTAAATGGGGAGCTACCATTTAACGGTAATATGAAAATGTGTTCCTCGGGCCAATTATATTTGATATTGTAATTAAAATTACTTAATAAAATGTAAGCAAAATTTTGTGCATGTTCACCAGAACTTCTAAAATTATAACAAAACAAATCAACTTACATCAACTTTAAATTCATAACATTCATTTTTCTATCTAATTTTAATTAAATTAATTTTAAAATATTTTAATCTTATTTAATCCTGTTACTATAAATATTTCATTCTGGAAAATGAATATAAGAAGGCTGGAATATTTTGAACTACACCACTACACTTTTTGAAATTTTGTTATGCATGCCAACAATTTAAGTTTAGTTTCGCCAGTTCGGCAATTTTAAAAATCACCGTTCTTTTCTTATAATATTATTATAAGTTTTAAAACATATCATTGTTCTTACCATTTAAAACTATTTTCTTATTTCTTTTTGTTGAATGATATTCTCTGATATATTGCACAAATTATAAAGAAAATATTCTGTAGTACCCAGATACGACTTCAATGCCGAACTATTGTTTTTTCTGTATTTTCAAAAACATGTTCGATAATAATTGACATTTAATCACTTCCGTTTCGATTCAAAGCTCAAATATTAAGGGAGCATAACAGAAAATTAAAAAAAAACGCATAGTACAATAAGTAGAGAAGTGTAAGGCATTCAAAATAGAATGAGTTAGATCCTATCAAAATTTGAAGTTAAAAAATGTTTTTCTGAAGAAACCTTTAAATCCAACTTTCAACAAATATTTAATTGAAAATTTCTGTGACCATTAATCCAGCAAACATAAACATAAATCTCAAACTATTTGTGCATGAAATTCATATGAACTTTAAAATAATAAAAACTAAATAAGTATATGTTGTAGAAAAAAAGTATAGTGCGAGTTATAAGGTTGGACATATTATTGGCATTTTCCTTATTTTAGATTTATTTCATAATTAATCCTTTTTAGAATCGCCATTGCCTTTTGGCTGCTCCAGTTCAAATAAAATGCGATCTTTGAACGAGCGTCTTTAAATTTTTTATCGATTTATATACGATATTCTTGTAGAATGCTTCTCTATTATATAGAATTCTAAGCCAATTTTAGTTCGAACCATACTGAATGCCATTTACTTTCTTTTCTAATGAAGTTGTAGTGCAACAATGGAACTCGAAGTCAATAAATTTCCAAAACGAAATAAACAAGATACGTAACAACGAAACAACGTTCTAAAAATGAAATAAACAAGATACGTAACAACGAAACAACGTTCTAAAAACGAAATAAACAAGATACGTAAGTTTTCCAGTCTTTGTTTCTATAAGAACTTCCAAAATTATGACTATTTTGAACTGCATGTGAGCTCTATGGGTATTCCATGATTCATGGTAATTGTGTGTCAATAACTCAAAACATTTATCTTCAATTAATTTCAATTTGGAAATGGGAAAATATTTTTATTCTAATGCGAAAGAATGATTTTCATTAGTGACTCTTTTCGTATCGATTTTCAATTACTTATCTTTTTCTTTTTGACATTATCAATTTCTTAGCAACAGACAATTCGACTCATTGACTCTAATCGTTTCACATCTTTTCCTACATCTTTTTACACTTAATGAAATTTCCAGGAAGCTTTCAATGAAAACTAATACAAATTAAATGTAACAGGAATTTCACACCTTCAAGAACTTGTTATCCGCTGACAATAAACGGATGACTTAGCATCGTTACTACGAATTCAATGGGAGGACGCTTCGTTGCCATGGAGACTAAAGCAAACATTTTGAAATGCACTCCTTAAATTGTCGACGAATTGCTCTGAATAACAGATATTCGGAGAAATCTTTTCAATGCTTCCGTTCATTTATTCCGATGATGGAGATAATGAATTTAAAAGCTTTGATATGTTGAAAAGACCGAAATGTTTTGGAAAGGATTCCCCAATAACTGCGTTTAATAAATTCACGGAAGTATTGTTTTTTTTAAATAAATAGATATTTGATTTCCTAATGATTTATTTAACTTATTTTTTTTGTTCGACAGCTTCTAATGGAAATTCAAATTGTCATACATTCATCTAAAAAATAATGGATCCATTTCCTTTAATGCAAAGTTGGCCTAAAGTCTACTTTTTATCCGTTTAATACTATTCAGTGGAACAATTCGTCATGTGAAACCTGTGCAAGATGAATTGTTTATAATTAAAGAGCAACACGGTGAGTGATAAATAGCAAGTTCATTTAGCAAAAGAACGTTTTAAATTTCTCTACAAACTAACAAAATTCATTCTGAGAATTATTAGCGGCTCGGAATAGATTTCAAATATTAATTGGCCTCTTGCAGTTTAATAGTATTAAATGAATCCTTTACGACGTTTCAACTCATGCAGAAATTTGTTGAAAACAATAATTTTACGAAAGCTCCAGACAAAAAAAGTCAAAGGGTAGGGCCAATGTCCAGAGTTTGGAAAATTCAAACTCACTTCGATTGAATCAAATTGTGAGAAAATTATATACCAAATGGGTAGCCACTAATGATACTGACACTGCGCTTTAACTGATCTATAAACTAAAAAGACTAGAGGCGCTTCTCTTTCAAGTACAGTTTGAAAATTATAACTAAACATTTCTTTTTTTTCCAGTATTTTTTATTCAGTCATTCTTTTCAGATATTTTTAATCTGCCGTCTTACGTACTGAGTGCATATAAATTTAATGGAATGACGATGTGTGCAATAATTTGAAAAATGATATAATTTGGACATATAGGATAGTGATAAATTTTTTATGTATATTTTCGTTCACTAAATCATCTCCAACGTAAAGAATAATCTCAGTTCTAATATATAAACTACTCAAGAATTTTTTGACATGAATCTCAGTTAGTTTAGTTATATTAACTTCCCGTTTGGAGCAGCACTAGGGCTATTTTGGGACGGAAGTCGTAATTTTGAACCGCTGTCAGATGACGAGGACGACACCTGAGCTGGCACCCCCTCTCCAGACCAGCGGGAGGACGTTTGGTCAGGACGGACTTAACGTGAAATAGACCCCCTTACACGACGGTTCTTCGGCGGAATCGGATCTCGAACCTGAAACCCTCCGGTTCCAAAGCCGAGACTTTACCGTCAGGCCACCGCGGCTTGACATGAATCTCGTCTCTGATCTTAATATATCTTATTTTTGGAGCGTAAAGATGCTCAATACATGGGAAAAAACTTTTACGGAATAACTCTGAGAACTTTATAAACATTTTGAGCTAATTCTTTCTTTGTAAATTATAAACATAATTTTCAACGTCTATAAACTATAACTTCTATAGTCTACGAACTTCAAAAATGATGATGTAAAGAAAGAACATATATTTTAAGGAAAAAAATTCAAATCAATCTTTAAGTTTTGAAAACAAAATATTGTAATTGCATTCTATTTTAATATGTGATAAAAAAAAATTCAGATGCTTTTTATTTTTCAAAATTTAAACAAATTCAATTATTTAATTTAATGGAAACTTTTTGTAAATACTTCTCTTTTTTTTTGTTGCTTCATATAAAAAGGAACTCCCAAAAAACAAAAAAATTACCATTAACTCCACTTTTATTAGACCTAATGATTCTTGACAAAATAAACATATCAATGGTGAAATAAAATTCCTAATCTTGTCTTGAAATCTGACTTCATAAATAAAATAGAAAATAATAAAATCAGATATATTTCACAAAATCAGCATGTGTTTTATCAAATCAATACTTTGAATAGGCACATTAGAGATGCGAATATGGAGGAAATATGCTTTCGAAGATACAATTTCAGTCATAAAGTTTTTGCAAAAACTATGAAAATAAATTCGGTACAGTGAAATATGTATGTTTGGATTCGATCATATAAACATGTTTATAAATGAATCAAAAGAAATTTTCGATAAAATGCGATGAATAAATCTTGCTCATTTCAAAATCGATTAGCACTTCTAAAGTAAACAAAAAAGGTCTCTATATATTTCTATGCAATGTACATGAGAATATGCTTTTTATTCAAACTGCAAAATAAAGGAATAAAAACTATCCTCAATCAAAAAATTTATTAAAAAAGCACATGAAAACCGTGATAAAAAGTAAACGATCAAAGAGCGAATATCGCTCGAATGGTACGTTAGGCTTTCAGAAGATACAATTTCATTGAAAAAGTTTTCCTCTTTGCTGCATGGTTTGCTAGAACGGAATAAATAATATGGCGAAGTATGGAATACACAAGTTTTCTTTTCATCTTTTAAATATAAATATTTATAGAATTTTCATGGTTCTAATCAGTTGAAATTCGAGGATCGAAATTAAAATCTATTTATAAACGGATACGAAAAAAATATTTTTATAGATTTTTTTAAAGCTAACTTGTGATGCTAAAATTTTGTTTTCGATTTACACTATTTCTTGAAGTGTTAAGAGTTTAGAAATATTACGCAACTGTGTACTTCTAATATCGAAATAATATTTTAATATTTTCAGAACTCTTTTGACTATCGCTTAATTTAAATTGGCTTTTTTTACCTCCCGTCCTGACTGACGGTGAATTTGAGAAAAACTGAATTCAACATTGTACGATATTTATAATATTGGAATACTAACTAAAGAATAACGAACAGAAAAAATAAAAATAAAATAATTAGTAAAAAGCGTTTCTATTAAATTTATTTAAAAGTCCCTTTCAAATGTTTTAGAACTAATATCTTCAAATACATTTCGCATAGTAGAATATTTTCCAAATAGCATATGAAATATAAGCAACATATAATAAGTAAACATATAATATGAAATATAAGTAACATAAGTAAAGATTGATAGTAATCATTGAATTTAAAGATTTGACTTTAAAGGTTTAAAAAAATGGCTCAAAAGTATCCAAACTTTTAGTTTCATGTTTGGATGCTTTTGAATGAATAAATAACGTTGTAGCAGTTGCATTACACTTATCTTCTCTTTTGGATACTAGATGGCGATGCCTGTTTAGGCCATCCCATATGTCATCCCATAATGCATTGCGATTGTGATGAGAATGAGATGTGATGCTGAACTGTGAGCGGCGCGCGTGAATGTCTTGTCTTTGTGTTTGTTTTAAGTGTGTGAATGTGATTATTAAAGAAATGTTTCCCAAAACATTCGTCCTGTTGCTTCTTGCACAGATCATAATAATCTACATACCACCACAACGTTTTATTTTATAAACGAAATACTATGTTTAAGGGAGAAATAACAAGTAAGTATTGAGAAATGTATAATTAATTGATTTCGTTAAATCTCTTGCAATCAAATTGGACATTCTTAAATTTCAATTTTTTTTAAATTAAAATGAATAAAACTTAAAAATAAAAAACTTAAAAATGAAATAAAAAATAAAAAACAGAAATGAAAATAAAGTTGAAGAAAATGCCTAGAATCAAGTTATTTTATTAGAAAGAAAACGTCCACCTTAAAGGTGCTCAATAGAAATTAAAAGAAAAATCCTTATTGAAAATGAAATGCTATCTTTGGTGGAAGCTGTTTTAAGGGAACTAATTTGCTTAATATTACGGCTAAACACATTACAATCAAGGAGAGGACTGCAATAAAACGGTTTTCATGCATCTGACCGTTGTCTAAATCGCATCGTGTATTTGCATTTCTCACAAGATGAGCGAATTAAATTGCTTCGAGGACATTTGTGACACGAAACTGAAATGAAGTTGAAATGAACTGAAATGATCTCTTAATTACAAAAATTAAATAACATCGCTTTAATCTTTTGAATCTCTTTCTTCCGATTTCCGATTTCAGCTGAAAATGCTATAAAAATTCTTCTGAAGGAAACGAACTTTATGTTAGTGTTATAAAATGAAACAATGGCAATATTGTTTTCCTTAATAAAATATAATTCCAATACATTTTTTATACATATTTCTAGTTTTATGATTCTAAATTTGCTTAAATTTATATCCTTAAATTAATTGTCATTACCCATAAACGCGATGATATTAATCAAAGAGTTACACTATTTTTTTCTATATCTACTTCTTTGCATATACCGAAAAAAAAATAAGATGATGAATGTTTTAACGTGTTAATCTTTATAAATTGGCATACTATCTACAATCTGTTATGTAATATGCATGATGAAGGTATCGGCAATGTGACAAAAAAAAAGACATTCTGTAAAATACTAAGGCATTTTATAGAATACCGGATAACGTAGGGAATAATGAGAATTATTATATACTTTCCATAGGCATTGTATGTAATAGCCATACGTTCTTTAGAATGAAAAAGGTTATCAAGTCAAAGTATAGAAACAGGTCATGATAATGGTATTATTTAAGCAGTTTGTTAGTTTAAAGATAAAGAGTGCACAAATAGTTTGAATACTGAAAATATTTTCGGTGTCATTTTCTATTTGTATCTGCATCATTGGTTTCTTTTAAATATGCTTAACAAGCAGAAGCAGAAATCTCGTTGCCATCGCTATGTTAGTTTAATCCATCATTGAATATAATCTCGTCTTTGTTGTTTGAAACGAGTTCTTTTTTCTGAATCGCAGATGAATTTCATACTTTGTGGGTTTGAAAATATATAGAATTCTTAGAAAATGTGTGAAAAATTTAATCATTTCACATATTTTTAGCCAATTTTCGGAATTCTTTAAAATGCCTAGGCATCCTATAGAATGCCTGCTCTCATACATTGATGGCCATAATGAAAATACATGGAAAATTCTACAGGGCTCATCGCTATATCTGAACTACTAAAAAAAAGGCAAGTAATTCTTCTTGAGTAATAAATTATACAAATTTTTCAAAATTTTAAATAGCTTTTTAATTAAAATCTTAGTTTTTATTTCCTTATTTTTGAGTATATTATAGCATAAAAACATTTTTCCCTTTTAAATTTTAAAAATAAAATCTTCATGGTTGATAGTACCTTTTTTCTCTCTAATTTTAATAAATTTTAAAAATAGTTCAAAATAATATTTTATATATATAATATATAATAATCAATATATATATATATAAAAATTATAATAAATAAAAAAAAATTTTTATTGTTTTAGTTACATGACATATTCTCACGTGTTATATCAATAAATATTTTATAGACTTCTTTGTATGTGTGTGCACGTCATCGCTATTATATAATGAATAGAAATTTGAAAAATAAAAAGGAGATTGACTAAACAAGTCTAAATACCTTATCATGGCTATGATATTTTGGAATAGAAGTTTGAATTTATTTTCTTTTAAAGCACCTATGGAAGATTTGTACTTGAATAAAAAAATCTGCATTCTAAACTTATCCTAGCTAATGAGAAAAAAGAATATTCCTGAGAGATTAAGTTTAAAATAATAATTCATTCATGTAATTGTTTGAGCACAGAAAAAAGGGAATATATGAGAAACAAAATAATTTATTAATTAGGAACATAAAGATTCAATTTAAAAAGTTGAGGATTTGATCCCAGAAAAATTAGAGATGGAAAAGATCTCCTGCGATCCGAACATGCAATTTGCTTCGGTTTCCGTTGCCAATATGAATACTTGCATAAATGTTTCATTTCACGGTAGGTCGATTGAAAAGTTATATAAGCAGAATTACTCGATTAAAAAAATATTCCGTAATTTTGTTAAGTTATTTTTAATGACAAACTTTTTTAGGATAGTGAGAAAAAATTGGGTCTTAGCAATGTAATTTAATTTAAAACTAAAAAAGATGTTATTTCAAAAATTATTTAATGTTTACGAATGTTATAAATGAAATTGTGACTTCATTTTTAGAGCATAAACATTCAATTAAAAAGTCCGTGATTTAGAAGCTATACAGTACATTTTTCTTCCATAAGATATACAATATCTGATAGTTGTATTTTGCTACAAACATAGCATCTCTATAAAAAGTATGGAATCATTTTAAATTAAATGGCGAACTGAATCAGCCTTCTAAAAAACTCACGCATGTCAAACGCTGAAACAGCAGAGTCAAATTCGTGCTGTTCTCTTGTAACATTGCAAAATCAAATGAGGCTTGATATAAGAAAGTATCAAATTTATTTCTTTAAAGCAATAGAAAACATTAGAAACAATGGAATCATGTACATTACGTCACAGTCACATGAGAAACATAACTATGTATGTTACAATCAATTTCAGAAATCTGAGATTGTCATTTTTGGACTGCTTTGGATTTTTTTTCACTTTCCACTTGAATCATTTTACTTTATTTTAATTTAAAACATGTATTTATTGTTGATACATCAAGTTCAATCTTGCTAGTTCTCAACAATTGTTACGCTACCTTTCGGAATTTACTTGAAGCTTGTATATTTCATTACTAAATGAAATATAAAGTTCTTCCCCATATCGGTTGGAAAATTTTTTTAAACTAACTTACAAAAATCTTTCATCAGCTGAAAAATTACCAAAACGTAGGTTCAGAGCAGGAACCCCTCGAGTTACCTTGTTTTATAACAAAAAAAAAAAAATCAGTCATTCCTTGAATTACGAAGTGACTGGTTTCGTTGTTTAGCATATCTAAATTAATGATTTAGCAACTAAGTCCCCACTGTTTATTTTTAATTTTTTAAAAGTTCGTTTTTCAATGAAAATTTACAATTAATTAATTAATAATGTTTTCTGCCTTGTTTAAAAATTCTTCCCACCGTTCATCAAACAAACCAGCGGAGATTGTGGCTTCTTGATTTTTGTTGTTGTTACTTAAAGTAAGCAGAACCCATGATCTGCACTTCTGAGCCATACCCACTGAGAGGAGAAGCTTCCCTACAGCAGTCCCCCCGGGGAGGGGGGACCTCGAAATGAGGATGAGAAGCTTCCGGCATGGTGGTTGGATCTCGCCACCCTGGAGGGAACACTAATAGGTGGAGGATCTGACTCCTCCCATCGATGACGGGACGTACTTCCTTCGAGAAGGGTTGTACCGTGGCCGGTGATGGCCCTTAGGACTCAACCACAGTTCCCACCAATTGCTGTTGCGGCGGTCCGGTCATTCAGTTTTATGGTTTAAATCCATGTGCCTTCGGGCGGGTCGGAGAGTTAGATGGTTGACTTCCCTACAGCAGTATGGGAGCGTCCCATTTTCTCCACAATTCCTTGGAATTCCCTCAATTCTGTATTATTAATTCATGGTTCTTTGAATATGAAAATGTCTACCTGATGATTTATGGCCGTATGAATTAGGAGAATAGTTGCTAATTTAAATATTTTAAGATTACTTATCTACTGTGCCGAGAAACTTTATGGTTTGACCAAAGATGTCGTCTGTGGTTGAAGATTACAAATTTAGAAGCAAATAATTTAGGTACTATTTAAGAAGAGAAAATGGGAATTTCGAGTAATTATTGATAATATTTGGAATGTTGTTGTTATATAAAGGAATGTATATAACAATATTTGGAATGTTCTTATTTAAAAGGAATTGAGTCGATTCGTTCTAATTTGATGTATTTCAATTATATTACTCCGACTTAATTTCTCATTAGGTAAGGTAAAAGTTAAAAAAGGTAAAGCTAAGGTAAAAGAAATAAAGAAGAAAAAGAAGAAGAAAAGCCATTAAAGAACATCTTAGGCCAAATGGCTAGATAATTAACCGATTACGCTTTTAAAATCATCATAAAATTAGCCCATACTATGAGCTCACGAGTAGCATGCTTGCTTTCACTAAGTAATTGTGAAAGTCTGAATTCCACGTTTCGCATCAATATTTAAGTGTACTTTTACATCCTTTTCATCGGATGTCCACTGTCTACAAATCAATTACGGTACAAATTGTCTATTCACATGATACTTTATAAAAAAACAAGGTAAAATTCAAAAAAAAAGAGCTTGTCGTCATCATTCTTAGTAATGTAGCACATTTTTATCATCCTTAGCTATTAAATTAAAATAATATTCACAAGGATCTAAAAAATAAATAAACGCTTGCAGAAATGCTCCAATCCAATAACGAAGAAAATATCTATGCTTGAATATCCCGGAGAGTCGGAAAAAAAGAATTAAGTTTATTTTTCATTACAGCCGACACTTTATTTAAGAATGTTTCAGATAACTTTCGATTCAAAGTGCTTTAAGATGATTTTCCGAATTTCCATTAGCATACCTTAAAAGAGTGAATGGGATTGATTTAGAGCTCATTAGTGACTGTCTAATGCTTCTCGAAATGAAATTAGCATTTTGCTCTAGATATTTTTAATTCTGAATCATTCTTTTTAAAAGCGTTTTAATGATATTTATAATTTATTTTCTGAACGTATAAAAATACGAATGCAGTTATCAGCTGTTTGCATTAAGTTAAGAAGCATGTGTCCTTCGAAGCATGGCATTGCCATACATGAAAACAAAGACTTTCTTGTTCTTTAGAGTTGTCAATGCATACAAGTTATAGAAAGACTGCAGTCTTATAAAGCATCACATAACAAATTGGTAGTTTGTAAAAAATTGATATTGCTTTATTTTAATGGCACATTTCTAATAGTCAATGATATCTATCATTTCATACGTGTTATCGATCATCAAATTCCATATTTTATTATTAGGCCATAATTTTCCTTTTTTTTTTTCAGCTAAATTAACAAGGGAATTTAAAAACAATACCTCCGCGCATTTGGAAGGTATCGAGTAAAAATGAAATGACGTCACTTTTTATCTTTTTTTGCCATTGGCAATTCACAAAATTAAATGACGGAAACTGAACGTATAAATCATTATTTCTTCTAACAAGTTATAAAATGTTTCAGGAAAAAACAAAATATTTTGTAATTATTTTCTTAATGAAAACGCAAGTCGAATTTTAAGCACAGACTCTTGATCGTATTCGATTTGAGGCACAATATTAAAGATGTATTCTTTGTTTGTGAGAATCGTGATGGTTATTGCGAGTTCTCAATAACTATGATGTCTTTCACAATTAGAACATTTTTCCTGATCAATAAAAAATTTAACAAGAGTTAAGAATTATAAAATCTTCTTTAAATTAAAGGAAATTATCGAATATGTAACAAAAGAGGGTACTTGGAGTTCTTTTTCTTTTTCGGTTTATTTCCCCCCCTTTTTTTATTCCTTTATTCGATTATATGCAAAAAAAGATTATTATTGCCAGATTATATGTTCGTTGGGAATCTGGAGAATCCGGATTGCGGATCCCAAAATGTGGCAGAAACAGATTAAATTTGGCCCCAAATCTATTCAATAGTTGAGTTATCATGCAAGATCTTACGCAGCTGCCTTCATTGCTGATGTATTACATAGTTGCTGATGTTCTCAAATGCTTGTAAAGTTCTTAGTTTTAATGCGGACTTTGATTAATGGGAAATTATACATTAAGACTTATAAAGAAAAACTTCAAGCACCCGAATTAATTGGGAACAAACACATTCGGACAAATTTTAAAAAGTGCAAAAACAATGCTACTTACATTTTATTTTTTTATACTGTATTAACTTTTTCAAGCATGGCAATATATTTATTGAACCACATAATGTAGATAGTATATTTTAAAGCTTTAAAAATATATTTTCTTCGTTATGTGGTTTGAAAATTAATGAAGACATTAAATCGAAATTTAATTAATGCTTTGATATAAGTGGTTCCGTAAATGAACCGCCATGTTGAAACAGTTAAAATATAATTGAAAAGGTAAGTCAAAATCAATTATTTCGCTTGCTATAACACATTTTTAAGTAGTATTGAGAAAATATTGTTATCGTCCAAAAATTCGAACTCGAAATGTTGACGAATCTTTAAGTTTTACATGTCTCTGAGTTTAAAAACAAACTTTTAGCATTATAGTAGTCTGTCATTCCGTCTGAGTGTTACAAAGATAACTCAAAAACAATCTGAGTAAGACGTCTAAGATTTAGCACATGGTATTAGCTTCAAATTTGTATATTTTTATCAAATTTTCAGCAGAATCCATTTAGAGAAAATCCGTCTATCGGCTGTTCGGATATAAATTAACATGGCAATTACAAACCGAAGAGAACTAGATGGATAAAATTTGGTACATATAATCAACATCTAATGTATAGACAATTATCGAATTTTTAGCCAAATCCAACAAGGGGTTGGCTGTCTATCGGTCTGTAATTTCAAAAACTTGTAAACGGGATAACACATAAATATATAGACAAATTTATCAAATTTGATACATGTAGTTCTATATCAAATTTTAATTTCATTCTATTGGGGAAATGCGCCTAAAATACAAATTCGATTTTCTGATACTATTAACTACAAGCCAGGGATTAATCACCCATAAGAACGGCACGTTAGCTTCAGTAAAAAGGCTAAATTCACGCCAATGGTTAATATTTCGTAACCATTGTACGCCAATGCCATGCAAGGCATTCTCTGCCTTACCAAAGATACATTTTTTTTTGTGGGGGATAAGACCTTTATAAGAGGGCATGCCAGAAAGTTTTGGGGTGACTAGTCCTTCTGGGATTTTATTCAGGGAGATTTTGCTTGGGGATTTTTATTTTCTCTCTCAATTTCTTAAGCAGTGAATAGATTTTTCAAAAAAACCTGTTTTTTCTTTAATTTTGCTTATGTACGCTTGTATGAGCATCAAAGAGTTCAAGAGCAGTTCTAGTAAGGGAACTTAAACTCGGACAGGGAGCTACGATGCGCACACTCCGTTCATTAAACATATTCATGCAATTGCAATAATGTATTTGCTTTCATTTTAGCATTCGAAAGCAACCATCAAAACCATCGAAAATATTGTATAGTCTCTCGTTTATCGGACAGTTTGCTGATTCGCAAGCAACAGGTGTTATCTCATATAATATTTTCCAATACTATGCGTGTTTCGTGTTTAATTTCATACTATAGTAAAAAGTATAGAAATATTCATTTTGGAACACCACTTCTCGTTAACCTATTGTCAAAATAATAATTGTCAATCGAAGAATTTACATTAAATTCATTAAGTTTAAACTATTCGTTTTTGTCTATTTTGGAGTTAAAAAATCATTCGAATTTAAACATTTGGAATATTGTTTTTTTAAATATAATTTAAATACATATGGGTAGATAGATTGACAATAGTCATGAAGAAATTCATCCAAAATATGATAATGCATTTTTTAAATGTAATTTAAATACACATGGGTATATAGATTGACAATAGTCATGAAGAATTTGATCCAAAATATGATAATGCATCTACAGTTTGATGATAAAATCATAAACCAAATTACATCCATTTAGCTTACTACGTTTCTTCTTGTATACAATGTATACAATAATTGACAAAAAAATACGAATTCGAGATTGTGGCGAATATTCACTTTTCAAATTTTCATAAGTTCGAAAAAGAAAAAGAAAAAAAAAACGTTTTGAATTATATCTTCATATCGCCCTATGTATGAAAAAGATAACTCAAAATTATTTTGTGATAGATGTATGACTAGGGATTGCAATACCGGTGTACCGCGATACCGAATACCGGTATTTTGAGCCATTTGTACAATTTTATAATACCAGTATTCACAAGTTTAAATACCGTTTTTTTTTTCGGTATTTACTAGAAATTTTTTAACTTGTCTGCACCATATGTTCAGTGATCGCCAACATAGCAAAATAGTATACGTTTTTTTTATGTCTCCCTAACGGGAGAAATTAATTAGACTGTGAATACAAATTTGCATCAAGAGAAGTGATAAAATAGCATATGAATCATCCAAGGTGGCGGGTCAAAACTATCCTATTACAGCTCCGAGCGATACTGAACTGGCGCAGGATTCGTAGTCTGATATTCATATCTATGAAAACAAGGTTGTAGCTGTGAAGAAAGTGCGTAATATTTCAATATTTTTTATAATTGGTGAGTTTTTATTCACATTGTATTTGCATATCATACTTTAGGGTTCAAAATATTTTTCAGATTTATTATATACTAGCCGCCTTTGGCGACCAGCCGGTTCGCCAGTATTACCGCTCGCTACAATTTTCAATTAAATATTTTAAGTAACTGGTCTCTTAAAGGATTCTCAAAATAAAAATTTTTATCTTCAAATTTTGATAGTCATACCAAATTTATACTGTTATTTAGATCGTTTCGTTCAATTTAGTATATATATTTTGCTAATTTGTTGCCATTTCCGATAAAACAACTTAAATTTAAAATGTAAATGACGAAATTGCAATTAATATTAAGATATTTTTTAATAAAACCAAGCGCTTTATTTTATTTATCATCTTTATTGTTATTTATTAATTATTATTATTATTGAATATGAGTATTGCAAACAGAATCGCTCGATATTTAAGTCTTATGTTAACTACAAAATATTTTTCATAGTTTATGTAATATCTCAAACAATAATTCAACAAAAATTTCTGAGATTCAGTATAAAATTCAGTTTTTAGTTTTGCTTTCAAAAGGATTGAAATGAAATCAATAATAATATTTTGTTCCTGCTTATAAATATATTTCAAAAATTATGAAGTCTAAATTTAATGCAGTAAGGTATCATATTCTGAGAAATATTCTGGACACACCAAATTTTAAATAAATAAATGAATGTTTCTATTTTCCACGATCAACTAAGACTTATTTATGAAGTTTTAAATGTTAAAAATTTAGAAAAACTCACCATTTTCATACTCTTAGGCCAATTAATCTTGAGAAACCTGCGCGCTGATTGGCGTATTTTCTTTGAAGCGATCGATGGAAAATCTAAAATTATCCTTTTTTTATTGAATAGTGATATTCAAATCTTCATAAATCAGTCAGTTTAAGTGATTAGAAATTAACTCTTAAAAGTCAGTGATTTAGTTGATTGGAAATTAATTCTATGACCATCATAAAATCTGTGCTTTCTCTTGTGGTGAATGCATTCTCCTTAATATCCGCTCGAATAAAACATCACATACAAAAGTACTACATAAAACAAACACATCAAAAGTAAACATAACATTTCAATAGTTGCCAAAAACAAAAGAGAGAAAAATCCAATTAATAAGCAGACGATATTTAGAAAAGTACAGATATTTAGACTGGAAAATGAAATTATCTGAAATTAAAAACACGCGCAGACGATATTTACAAAAGTAAAAATATTCAAACCTGAAAAGGAAAATATATGAGTTATTCCATCAATAAATGCCATAAGTTTGTTTACATCTTCATTATTTTATGAGTCATTAAATATCAAAATGGGTCTGGGACAAAGCAAACATCCTGTATAGAGAGTGTAAAAGATCATAAATAATTTTTCTTGAATTTAATTTTTAGAAAAAATAATATTTCATATTTGTTTCATTTCCTACAGACACGTGCCAAAAATTATATTTTTGCAGATTTCATTTCCAAAAAGATTTAATTTATTTTCAGTTAGAGCTTTAATCAATGTGATGGCAACACTTTGAAAAAAGCTAATTTTTTTCCATGAATGCGAAACGTGCTTAATCTTAATTTTTATTTTTGACGAAAAAAATTATTGAAAAACATAGTTAAAATATTTATTTAAAAATTCATTAAAAATAGAAATTTAATTTTAAGATTAAAACAGTAGTATCATTTAAAAGATAAATTTTTTATCTTTAACTTCATATAAAAATCTTTTTTGTGCGGTAATATTTTCGGCAGTTATAGCAGAGACACGTCAAAATTTCGCTTAATTTTTAAATAATTCTAGTTAAAAATTCGAAAAAATAACCCCCAGGTGCACATTCCCGGCCTCCAAGGTATACAAGTGCCAAATTTGGTAGCTGTAGGTTGAATGGTCTGGCCTGTAGAGCGCCAACACACACACACACATATTGAGCTTTATTATAAGTATAGATATATATACTCATAAATAATAACCCATAATAATGAATAACTTTAAAGAATATAAAAAAAACAGTTGATAATACTACGGTTTGGTTTCATTATTTATATGATGAAAAGAATATGGTGGCAAAATGTAAAAAAAATGTTCAAGAGTTATTAAAGTGAACGGAGGAAGTACAAGCGGACTCCATACACATTTAAAAACGAAACATCATACAAATTTGTTAAAGAGGAAAGAATCTAATTGCGATGAAGATACAAATTTAAGCACAGTTTCTAAGCCCAGGTCATCAGGGAGGTTAAATTATTTTGAAAAAAAAAAGATAATTTGGATGAAATTATAAGTAAAATGACAGCATTAGATGGTTTGCCATTTCGAGTGTTTTGCACTTCTACTGAACTAAGAAAATCACTATCCGCCAGAGGTTTTAAAAATCTACCAATATCGATTAACACTATAAGAAGAACTGTTATAAACTACAGTAACGGTGTTCGCAATTCTTTGAAACACGAGCTAATACAATTAAAAATAAATGGTGAACAATGTTAGCCTTATATTTAATGAATGGACAAGTGTAAGAAATAGATGCTATTTAAATATAAATATTCATTCAGAAATTTTTTTTGGAAATATAGGACTTACACCTGTTTCGGGAAGTATGCCAGCCGACAAATGTGTGGAAATGCTTAAATCTAAATTAGCGAAACATAGTTTATCCTGAAAGAAGATATTGTACCCATAACAACTGATGGAGCAACAGTTATGAAAACAGTTGGAAAGTTGATTGGTGCAAATTAGCAATTGTGCTATGCTCATGGGATTCAATTAGGAGTAATAGATGTATTATGCCAAAAAAATAAAGAACAGAAGAATCTAAATATGTCTAAATATGTGGATATAGAAACTTCGGATTCCGACTTTGAAGAGAGTGAGAGTGATATTAATAATGAAGATAATGACAATGTAATTGTTGAAGGAGATATTGCTAATGTGGATGAAATATTAACCCATCAAGATTTTCTTCCTATAATTTATAAAGTTCGAAAAAATTGTTAAGATATTTAAACGTTCCCCTTTAAAAAAAGGCAATATTACAAAAATATATTCTAACTGAAAATAAAATAGAATATATGTTAATATTAGATTCTCAAACGCGTTGAAACAGTTTGCTTCTAAGGATGGAACGATTTTTGAAACTGAGAAATCCAATCTAAAAAGCAATAATCGACTTAAACCTGCAAATTAATTTTTTAGATAGTGAATTCGACTTAATATACAGAACTGTATCAGCTCTACTTCCAATAAAACTGGCTGTAGAGGCATTATGTCGGAGAGATTCTAATTTATTAACAGCTAATGCAACAATAAATTTCAGGTTGCAGTCACTGAAAGAACAGCACACATCACTATCTGAAGAATTATATATTGTATTGAAACATCGCATAGAATAAAAGCATATCGAAATAGAAAATGTCTTATGGTATTTACATAATTATAAGTATTTTAAAAAATGAAAATAAAAAAGAAGAAAAGGAAAGAACCAATTCAAATCTGATTAAGTTTATAGTAAAATTTCTTAAAATTTTTTACGCACACATCTATCCACATTCAGAAGAATTCGGTACACTTATCAAAGATTATGATGACACTGAAATAGTGAAAAGGAATTGTCTCTTGAACAAAAATTAGAATTAGCGATAAATAAAAAAAATTTAACAAACCAAAATACAATACGGAAATCAGCTATATCCAAAACCATCCGACAAGAAATCGATTTATTTGAAGATGAGGGATTTAGAGGTAAATACTTGGAAAAAGAATATCGCGCATTGCTAAAAGTAGCACCAACTAGCATAGATGCCGAAAGAGCGTTTTCGACAGCTGATAATTTTTACACAAAATTACTTTTCAGGCTTAATGACAGTACAATTAATGCATTATGTTTTATAAAATCACATTTCAAATATTTGTAATAGTACCAGAGACTGAATAGTGATATTTACACTTTTTTGTGATTTAAATAAACAAGATGTTCCTTTACTTTTTTGTGATTCTTTATATACTGTTATAATTTATAAGTTAGAAATTATTTTTTGTGTTTTTTACACTTTCTAATAAAACTGGCAAATAAAACAAAACAAAAAAAAACACCTGAGTTTTCCTTCTTTTTCTAAAATTTCTACTACCGGTATTAAGATGTAAAAAATACCGAATACCAGTATTGAACTTTTGGTCCGATATTTCCGTTTTCCTCAGAACAAGTGAACAAGATAAATATAAATTGCAAATCATTAGACGTGTAACCTCTGCAAATCATATAGCCTTTGCTTCGACAATTTTATGTAGACTACGAATAGCAACATCATAATAAAATTATTCTTAGAATAAAAATGTTGAAAAAGGAAAGTGTTTTTTAGAAGAAAAATGATGCTTTACGATATTGCAACTGTTACAGTCTTTAGCGAAGCTCGATGTGATCACGGTACAAAGTATGGGAAATGCCGAGAACCTGAAATCCTCGGGTTCCGTCGCTGAGACTCCACTTTTGTAAATGCTTGATAAGTTTGATATTTTGATTTATCAATTAGATTGTTAGGTGAATTAAATTTTATCATACAATTTTAACATTTAACATTCAAATCTCTATCATACCCTAAAAAACCTGTTTTTTTAAATTTTACTCTATACATTCGAATGCATATAAACACGATAACTTGAAAACACACTGACTTAGCTGAAAGAAATAGAGTCGGTAATCTCGTACCTAAAATTGCAGTTCTAAGTCAAATTTAGTTTCAATCGATCGGGGAAAAGAAAAACGATCAAAATATGCACTTGTTTTTTCTTCCCAAAACTACGGAGGGCAAAACTCTCTTTTATGCATGATTCTAAAAGTGAAAATCTAAATGCTCGTGACATTCACGGCATTGTCCAATGTCCACAATTTTTATATAAGAGAGAAAGGATATAACATCATTTTTAGAAAGTATGCGAGATACTTTTATAGAGAGCAGTCCCGCTGGTTGATTTATCGCATTCACAAGTACAGTGATAAACTCAACTTTCAATCTAAATAACTCATTACCGAAAAGTGTAAACATGCTTTTATTATTTACACATAACAAATGGTTTAATTTAAAGTAAAAATAAAGAACAATCAACGAAAAATTTCTAAATTGAAAAGTTTCAGAAGCCTTTTAAATAAAAATATGCAAATTTTTGCCTCAAAAAATTGAGAACGCACCAATGAAAATTTTGTAATATCTCGCATAAAAAGAAAATGTCAATATTTAACTGCATATCTTTTGGCTTTTATAATGGTCTCTAAACGTCGTGGTACCCGATTCGACCCTTTTTGTGGTATCTGAAGGTATTTTACCCCATTCTTCTTGCAAGACTTGTTTTAAATGGGGTTTGTTTCAAATGTTATGTTTTTGGACTTCTGTTTAGAGTGTGGCACATAGATTTTCAATGACAGGGATTTCGGGGGGCTGTGGTGGTGTGTGTGACTGCTGTTTACTATGAAAAATACACCATATTTTGATGTTAAGTGCAGCGTGTTTGTAGTCGGTGTCCTCACCGAAAATGAAATTTCCATCCATCCAATTTTTAGCACTTTCCTTTAGATTTCTGCGAAGTATATCCAAGTATTTCATATGTTTTATCAGCAGAAGTAAGTAATCCATATGCTGCAGAAATTTCTTAAATCTTAGGCAGAACTGTAAGTGATGAAACTGTGCGAAATGTAATTAGACAAGCTGGATACAAAAGTATGGTTGTTAGAAAGAAACCGTTCATCAACTTTCAAAATCAGAAAAAGCATTTGGAGTTTTCAAAAACACATCCATTGGAGACCAATTACTTTTGGAAAAAGTTATAGTTAGTGATGAAAAAAATTCAACATTTTTGGCAGTGACTACCGTCGCACCGTATGGAGAAAACCCAATGCTGCTTTGGATTCAAAAAATTTACGTTCTACAGTTCAACATGGTAGTGAATCCGTCATGATTTGGGGTTGTATTGCTTCATCCGGGGAATGAAATTCAGTTTTTATATATGGCATTATGAACCATATGATTTACTTGAATATACTTCGAAGCAATATAAAGGGACTAAAACTTTGGATTTAGATGGAAATTTCATTTTCCAATAGGACAATGACCCCCTAAACAACAATGACATTGCACGTAACGTCAAAATGTGATGTCTTTTTCATTGTAAACAACAGTCACACACCACCACCACAGCCCCCCGAAATCCCTGTCATTGGAAATCTATGTGCCACGCTCTAAACAGAAGTCCAAAAACATAACGTTTGAAACAAACCCTATTTAAAATAAGTGTTGCAAGAAGAATGGGGTAAAATATCCTCAGATGCTACAAAAATTGGTCGAATAAGTACCACGACGTTTAGAAACCATTATAAAAGCCAAAAGACATGCAACTAAATATTGACACTTTCTTTTTATGCGAGATATTACAAAAATTTCATTGGAACGTTCTCAATTTTTTTGAGGCAAAAATCGGCATATATTTATTTAAAAGGCTTCTGAAACTTTTCAATTTAGAAATTTTTCGTTCATTGTTCTTTACTTTTACTTTTAATTAAAAAAGTAAAAATAAATTTGTTATGCGTAAAAGTAAAAACATATTTGCACTTCTCAATAATGTGTTTTTCGGTTGAAAGTCGGATTTATTAAGTAAAAGTAAAGTGTACTCTCAATTGTTTGAGCCACTGTGCATAAATGGATATACTTTCCTAGCATCTATTTCGTCCGAACTTTGATTAAAATCAACAAATTTGGTGATAAAGCAAAATACCAAATTTTAGTTTCCTAGCTCATTGTATTTTCTGAGAGATGGCCTCTACAGGAAAACAGAAAATTGTTCTAAAATGTACAGATTCCCCAGAATTTCGAGGTTTAATTTGCAGACGATTACTATACTTGATAGGAAGAAAGTATAAAACTGTTTGGAACGAAGGAAGAAAACTTTAGAATTTGAGCTAAACAAGTTATTATTATTAGCATTAAACAAAATAACAAAGCGTCACAAATAAAAAGAAGTCTTTAAAAATATTTTAACATTTTTAAAGTAAAAATACTTTTTATAAAATATTATTATTACTTTTTTTTCAAAATTCTCCTATCGCCTATTTTTAATAGAAATGCACCAAACAATTTATAGCTTCCTGAAAAATTATCAACCGCATTATAATTTTAAAATCTGCTAAAATTTAATTTTATTCCATTCACTATAAAGATAGGAAATTTAATGAAACATTAAGATTGGAAATTCTAATAAAAAATGTAACGATTTAAAATATCTATAATATTTTCATGAAGTGCAAACTGCAATAGTAAAAATAAAATAATTTTTTTCTATCTATAAAACATCGTTTTAAATTCTTGAAAGATGAACTATTTAATTAATTATCATAAAATTTTCTTATACTTCAATATATATGAGTAAATTTTGAAGTACTGAAGACATAAATATTCACAACAAAAGTTATCAAATCAGCAGATATATACATGTGATATTTTTAATGTAAAAGGATTTCTTTATATAAAATATAAAATGCGAAAAATATTTCAATCGTCAGCAATTTTATCTGAATTGAAATGAGAAAATATGTTAAAAGAAAAAAATTTAAAACCTAATAATACTTTGAAAAATTACAAATTATTCCATTCGATTCTTAGAAAAAAACATAAAACTAATTTTGTTTCCATAAATTATGAATTTTTTAAAGAATAATACTAGACTCAATTAAACACAGAGTTTATAATTTGTAGTATGAAGACAACCGTTTTCATCAAACAATTTCATCAACAAAAAATTTCTTATTCCACCATTAAAAGCTAAAACTCAAGCTTTGAATCATTTTTAAATACGAGAAAGCCTTAAATAAATTTTAGGAGCCATTTTTGCACATTAATAAAGTAAAATAAATATTATTTAAATACCTCCCTTTTCCAAATTTTGTCTCCTTTAAATTCTGTTAGCTAGACAAATCTTGCGCACCACCCTATTGTTTTTTAACGCAATACTATTGGGCTGTTCGGAAAGTAATCTCGTTTTTCCCCGACAGAGGATTTAATTGTATTTTTTTGCACCCAACTTCACATTTAAGCCGTATAATTTTTATATGCTTTGAGAGCTCATATAGCAAGGCTTGTGTGTGAAAAATTCCAATTCATTCTACGCAGTAGTTTTTGATTGATGCCCTTTTAAATAGGGAGAGCGATAAGCAGCATTTTCGACATATCTTACTGTTTTACTAAAGAAAGGGTAAAAATGCTGTTCAAGCCAGAAAGAAATGGACCGATGTGTATGGAGAAGGTGTGTTCACAGTACGCCAGTGCCAGAACTGGTTCGCTCAATTTTTTACATGGTAAAACCTTCACCTTAAATGAGGAGGTCAAAAACCACCTCGATCCGTTTTTTGGCAGCAAAGACCAAAAATTTTATGAGCGTGGAATGATGCTACTACCAGAAAGATGGCAAAAGGTGTTGGACCAGAACGGCCAATATATAATTTAATAACGTATTTATTTATTATACGAAAACTGTCTTTCATTTCCACAAAAAAAAAAAAAAAAAAAAAAAAAACGAAATTACTTTCCGAACAACCCAATATTACTGAATATGTGCAAAATAAATTGTTTTTAACCAATAAAAGATTAATTTTTGAATTAATTATCTCTAAACCTGCATTAGAAACTGCCTTATATTTTATAATATTTGTGAACGAAATCTGAATAAAATCAATCTTCGAATTATTTAGGTTTCTATTGACAATAGAAAAACAGGCATTTCAGTTTTATTTACATAGATGGAAATTTCTCATTTTCTTCAACCATTCGCATTGACAAAAATAAAACTGTCTGTTCTTTTTATAAGCATTGTTGAGATTCACTGTTTATTAACCTTTTGCCAAATGTCTGCCGCTGTTTTGTAAGAACAAATTGTTCCTCAATCGTTAAATGAGTTTCCGAAAATATAACAGTTCACTTTATAAAATGTTAAAATTGACTTTACTTTTTTTACTGACAAAGGCAAAGAAAGTTTCATTACAAATAGTTCTCATAGGAGGGAAAAAGTGCCGTGATATTAAATGTACTTTTTTTCCATAATTAAAATTACATTTTAATTATGGATAAAATTAAAGTATAAATTTTAATTATATCCACGAATAGTGTTTTAATTTAAAATATGGAAGATCAGAAAAAAAATAGAATGAGAGCTAAATTGAATAGATAACATTTTGAAATTCAAGACATCGTCAAAAATCGTTTGTTTTTCTCCGAATAATTAATGACCGATTCAGAATAACAGATTAAGAATGGGAAGCAAAAGTGCAAACTCAAAGCGTTAATTTAAAAGATAATTTTCGACACTTTTAAAGAATTTTAATGCATCCCAACTGAAAGCATTATCTATCATAAAATGTGGATTCCTTACTGGAATCCTTATGAGGTAATATACCAAAAATGGAAGATAAACCACTCGAAACATTTTCTTTTTACGAATTGAAGTCTCTTTTTTTTTTCTCTCCCATCCTTCAAATAAGTAAACTGCTATTTTCTTATTTTATTGCAAATATTTTTTTAGAGGAAAGAAGTTTCTTAATTATCTTCTTTTACCTTTATTATTAGTTACATATTATATAGTTTCTATAGGTAAAAAAAAGAAAAGATTCTTTTTAATTCTAAGTAAAAAGATTGAAAAGAAGAGTCAT
>JAPMOR010051462.1:0-13510 GCA_026543865.1 Argiope aurantia
ATTCTATTCCACTGACGCATATTGATCTTTAAATGTCTCCTGAAGTAGCCGGATTCTACCGGATTTCGCTTAAAAACATATGAGAAGGCTTTGATTACACTAGTATATCAACTTTCTATCTAGAAAATTATTAATTTGAGTTAGATACACATTCAAAAGTTTCAGATTGCTGACCTTAATTTTTTTAATCTCTTCAAATAAGACTTTTTTTGTTTCTCAGTAGTATTAAATGTCAAGAAAGCTAAAAATACGTCATTAAAAGAGATAAGGAATTAAGAAGATTTGAGATACGGCCAAAACAGAAACTCGTATCAGTTACCGTCGTCGAAGCCAACTTGGTTCTTAGTGCGTCGCGAAATTCCTTGAAAATCCACCGTATGAATTGAAACATTTTAAACAATCCGGGGAGAAAAAAAAAATTTTTGTTTGGTCTAACAGAGTAAAACATTGTGCGATTACTTTGGTACGATGTTGTTCAATTGTAAAGAGATGGAATAAAGTAGTTTATTCGAAAATAGTTTGTTAAAAAAAAATATTCCACTGCATTTAGAATTCACCGGTTTTTAAAATCTGCTGTTTTGAATGAATTTGTTGTAGATACATTTATGGTTTATGGAATAAGCCCTGAAAAAAAAAACCCGAAGTTTGAAATTCGAAAAAAACATTCTGAATCTGTTCAGTACTGTGTTCTTTTCAAAATTTAAATAAATAATTCATCTATATCTATACTTATAATAAAGCTCAATGTGTGTGTGTGTGTTGGCGCTCTACAGGCCAGACCATTCAACCTACAGCTACCAAATTTACCACGTGTATACCATGGAGGCCGTGAATGTGCACCTGGGGGATATTTTTTCGAATTTCTAATTAGAATTTTATTTATTTAAAAATTAAGCGAAATTTTGACGTGTTTCTGCTATAACTTCCGAAAATATTACCGCACAAAAAAGATTTTTACATGAAGTTAAAGATCACAAATTTATCTTTCAAATTATACCAATGTTTTAACTTTAAAATTAAATTTCGATTTTTAATGAATTTTTAAATATATTTTAAATATATTTTTCAACAATTTTTTTTCGTACAAAATAAAAATAAAATTTAAGCTGCTCGAGCACGTTTCGTATTCATGGGAAAAAAATTAACTTTTTTCAAAGTGTTGATATCACATTGATTAAAGCTACAACTAAAAATAAATTAAATCTTTTTGGAAATAAAATCTGCAAAAATATAATTTTCGGCACGTGTCTGTAGGAAATGAAACAAATAAGAAATATTATTTTTTCTAAAAAAAATAAATTCAAGAAAAATTATTTTATGATCTTTTACACTCTCTATATTATTAATCCAATAAATCAGTTTTATTTTAAGGCAAGTTTTGTTTAATATGAACAGGATATCCATTCAAATCAGAGCCACACAGCTAATTTGTAAACCTTTAGTAAGACACAGATCTGCTAAAATGGTCTAAATGGAAAATGATTATATTTTATGTAACTTCATTCAATAAATGCTCTAATAAATAACGAATTTTTGATTTTACATAAAGCTTCTGCTGTGGAAATCACGATTAACAAAATGTTCTGGAAACACTAATATTTTAAATAAAAAGAGTTAATTTCCAATCAACTGAATCAATCACTTAAACTGACTGATTTATGAAAATTTGAATATCACTATTCAATAAAAAAAGGATAATTTTAGATTTTCCATCGATCGTTTCAAAGAAAATACGCCAATCAGCGCGCAGGTTTCTCAAGATTATTTGGCCTAAGATTGTGAAAATGTTGAGTTTTTCTAAATTTTTAACATTCAAAACTTCATAAATATGTCTTAGTTGATCGTGGAAAATAGAAACATTCATTCATTTGTTTAAAATTTGGTGTGTCCAGAATATTTCTCAGAATATGATACCTTACTGCATTAAATTTAGACTTCATAATTTTTGAAATATATTTATAGGCAGGAACAAAATATTATTATTGATTTCATTTCAATCCTCTTGAAAACAAAACTAAAAACTGTATTTTATGCTGAATCTGAGAAATTTTTGTTGAATTATTCTTTGAGATATTACATAAATTATGAAAAATATTTTGTAGTTCACATAAGATTTAAATACCTAGCGATTCTGTTTGCAACAGTCATATTCAATAAAAATAATAATAATAAATAAATAATAATAAAGATGATAAATAAAATAAAACGCTTGGTTTTATTAAAACATATCTTTATATTAATTGCAATTTCATCATTTCCACTTTAAATTAAAGTTGAAGTTTTACCGGAAATGGCAAAAAATTAGCAAAATATATATAGTAAATTGAATGAAACGATCTAAGCAACAGTACAAGTTTGGTGTGACTATCAAAATTTGAAGATTAAAAATGTTTTGTTTGAGAATCTATTAAGAGACCAGTTACTTAAAATATTTAATTGAAAATTGTAGCCAGCGGTAATATTGGCGAACCGGCTGGTCGCCAAAGGCGGCTAGTATAAAATAAATTTATCAGCGAATCATACAGATCGAATTTTAAAGTTTTGAAAATAAGCTAAAGGTAAAAACAAGTAAAAACTCTAATGAAGCATTATTAATACCCTCTGAATAGTAAAAAGAATCAATTGAACAATCGCAATATTTATTCAATATATATAATTCTTATTTATTTAATATATATAATGATGATTTTTTGATGGAAAATAATTTTATTTCAGATAGATAAAAAAAAATTAATGTAAGACATCCATTTATTTTCATGATTCTTTAAATAAAATTTTGAGATAGGAATCGTAAGAAAATTTTATATGGTAAATAATTTATATGGTGATGGGTTTACTTTATATTTATTGTTTTATCTATATGAAATATTGAAAAATTAATAAATATTAAACTCCGATTTGAAATTCTGATCTAATGTATTAAAAACAAATATGTTTTTACTAAAAAATCATATTTTCGAAATATTGGTTTTTAACTCATTCCTTTCAAACGATATATGGTTATGTTCAAAAACTTATTTGATACAAAAGCTAAATTACCAGAATAACATTTCGTAAATTTTGAGAACTTAATCACATATTCGCTGTTATATAATTTTATTCTGCTAGGAACGTACTAGTTATGAAAATACACATACAGAAAGAAAAAAAGTTCGGACTCTTGGTAAATCTCGCAGATTTTTTTAATATAAATATTATTTTATGACAAAATATCCAAGTTACTAAATTTTGAATACAGCTTTAATTAAAATATGCTACAAAGTTAAGGTTTATATTCATCACAATATTATTTTTTTAACTGGCATACAAGCGCCAAACGACTTCATATGAATGGCAAAACATTATTATGAAAGCATTATTAAAAAACATTCCAAATAGATAACGAAATATCGAGTTTAAAATAGTCATAACTTAGTAAGTATATGTAAGAGACTGAAGGCAAAGGAATCTAGGAAAAGAGCTATAATATATATTTAAAAAAAGATTAAAAAGCTATACGCAATTTTTTGTCTCCATAATGATTTATTTTTCAAGATCATGATTGGGTAATTGCTTCTCTACGAGACAGAAATAATAATGTTCTTTAACTATCGCATAAAAATATTTTTGCCAATGAGAATTCACATGCGATACTTCTTTCTGGCACATAATTTAAAACCTTTTTTAGGACAGCTGCGATATATTTCGGTTTAAATAAAGAAGCAATTTGCCGTGCCTTCTGGTGCAGCCATGGGTCAACAAGGATGGCTAAAAAATTTCTTATTTTTCATTGAAGTTCTTAAAATGAAATTTCTTCAATAAATAAAGTTTCTTTATTCTTTTTACAAAATATTTCTACAGGGTGGTTAAAATTAGACAGACGGTTCTCGGATATCCCTTTCTACTGAAAGGATCCTTATGAAACTTCATATATTTGTTATTTAGACCGAGAAGCTGGGATTTCCGTCGGGAAAAAAAAAAAAAAAAAAAAGTTTTAAATTCTGCTAATTGATGGCGCTATACTGTTTAAAATCATATGCTAATGTGTAAAGCATTTAATTTCATTATAAAAGACAGCAGTGAATATTTCGCTGATGAAGAAAGAACAACATTGATCATGAAATTCTTTTATCAGAACGTGAACAATTCTCCATGCTTACTGGTGGATGAAACCTTAAGTAAAGGGCATACGTCGTTAAATGCAATTAAACGCATGATGCGCAAGTGCGAAGAAACTAGTTCTGTAGATGTTGCACTGGGAAGAGGACGATGTGCAACAAAGCCGGCAATTGTGGTGGAAATTGCAACTACAACAGCAGAAGTATCTGCAAGTTCTTCAAATGTTACTGCAAGTGGCCTCTCAACAGCACGAGCACTGGACATTCCGTGGGCTGACATGCGCATGCTTTTAAGCAAAATTCTGAAGTTGCACCCTTAGAAGATGCATTTCGTATAAATTTTGAAACCACAAGATTTCTGGTGTGGGTGAATATTGGGCATCGCATATTTTATGGATGGGTGAAGCTACTTTTCCTTTAGATGATGCTGTAAACACATATAATTGCCGCAAATGGCTTTCTACCAATCATCATGCCATGCAACAATAGCTACTACATTCCTTATACGTCACGGCATAGAGTGGATTCACGGCAAATTTCATTATTCGGTCATACTTCTTTAGAAAGTCACAGTGAACAGGTTTGTTATATGTACAGTCATCAATGATCGATTTAACAGCCTTCTCGGGGATAATGCTGTCCCGGTGTTAAGACAAAGAGGCTATTTGACTACCACAGTATTAATACAAGACGGTGCAACTAATAATTAATTCAATTAAGTAGATTTAGATAAGCTATATTGGCTCGAAACATAACTTTTTAATTTCTGTCAACTTCCAAAGTCAACCAGCGGTAGTAGTCTCCCCCAGATCTTTTCGCATATTAACATCCCTTTCTCCATAAAAAATTGTGAATTTCGAACAAGACTGTCAGCGTCACGATTGTCCAGACTTTTATTTTCAAAGTTTCCACACAAAGGATATTTAAAAATTTTTTTTAAAAAAATAGAATATGGATTTGGTAGTTTCTTCAACAGTCGAAACTGTTTGAAACCGCATTTGATGCAGAATTTCAACTTTAGTTAAATAAACCAATTTAGAATTTGATCTTACAAATCTTTGCGTTTTTGAGTTATTATGTATGCTTGCTTGCGAAAATTCCACCAAACAGATGATCAACCCTTTGACAGATTTGATTCAAAATCTATATTTTTCGAGACTAAATCTGAGTACCAAATTTATCTATTTGGATTTGTTATACAGTTATCGCGTTTATTTGTACTTTCACAACCAGACTTCTTGTGAATGAATTTCATTCAAAATTTAATAAAAATCTAATTTTGGTGTAAATACCACATAAAAGAATTTCAAAATTCTTTTGTTATAGGAATTTTACAGAATTATATTTATCTGTTAAACAGATACATATAATTCTGAAACGTAAAAATTCTTCCAAATCAAGAAATTCATTTTTCTTTTTTTGACAATTACAATACTTTTTCTTCATGTACGAGAGTAAAATAATGGGTGAATTAAATATAGTTTTGCTACAATTTCCATTTATTAATAAGTATAATTAATTTTTTATTGGCTACTTTAATTACAAATTTATCACTGTCTATAATATGTTCTTACTGATTTAAAAATATAAATACAATTTCTTTTTATAAATGTCCTATGAAATATTTTGCACAAACGATATCAAGTAGATAGACATTTTACTTTCCACATACCAATACCGACGGACCTTAAATGTAGTCAAAATATAGATGTCATCGTTTAGTCACAGAAAAAATTTCATTACAATATCATCATTAAAATCACCTTGATTTACAACCATTGTTCAGCAAATATATTAAAACTTTTAAAAATGCTAATATGTTATCATTTATTTCAGAATCTTTAACACCAAATGTAAATGGAGGAACAATCATCTGTGCCTGGTGCTTGAAAACAGGACTCAAGCTATTTACTCTGAAAACTTCCTCCGGCAAAACCAAGGCTTTCTGTAGCGAACCCTGCTTCAATCAGTGTAGGAGAGCGGCATTCAAGAAAAACCGTGTCTGCAACTGGTGCCGACATGTTCGCCACACGGTCAATTATGTTGATTTCAAAGATGGAGATGAACAACTCCAGTTTTGCAGCGACAAGTGCCTAAACCAGTACAAAATGCAGATTTTCTGCAAAGAGACTCAGGCTTATCTTCAGATGAACCCACACTTGCAGGAGGAAGCTAATAAACATGCCGGGACAGCCAGTTCCAAACTGATCACCCCCGATTTGTGGCTGCGCGACTGTCAAGAAACAATGAATGGTGGAACAACACCTGGTATATCTCACAGCGAAGATGAGTCTTCACCACCGAACACAGGAACAGCAATTCCAAAATCTAGCAATGGACTAGAAGTTGAAGATCTAACACTTTCATCCAAAAGCGATCACTGCAATTCGTCCTATTCGAATATTTCCTTAAAAGACAGAAGCACACCGCAGGAACAACGCAGTAGGAACTTAGACGATTCGCCTGTGAGCAAAGATAAACGCTCTCTCGAAATGTGCAATGCCTTAGCTTCATACCTGAGGGACGATAAAGAAAAGAATAATTTTGACCGCCGAAAGCGAAATTACGATAATGAAAAAGATCACTTTCGTAAAAAGCAAAAGATGTCTTCTTTAAGGCACAGATCCAATCAACCAGCTGAAGCACCGCCTGCACATCTGTCTACAACAACTCACTCTCCGCTAACTTTGCAAAACCATACCAGGTTATTCCAGCCATCAGCTTTCCCTCCATCGCTTAACAACACCAGTTCTCCAGTGCCACCAGCAGCCCACACGAAGGCACTACCACCCCATCCAGCAATGGCAGGTCCACTGTTGCCACCAGGATTGCCACCACCACCACCGCTTTTGAATAACGATTTTTTGCATTCGCCTTTCAGTTCTTCCTTCTTCCAGCCTTCGTTGTCACCACAACAACAACACTTGGACGCTATGTTGAGGATGCATTCTGGAATGAGACCAGATCAATTCCCACCACATCTCTTCCAGGAATCGATGCTTCCATTTCTGAGAAATATGCCGACGCAGCACAGTTCGAATCCGTTTTTGCAACCGAATACAGTGATGCTGCCGTACCCAATATTCGTTCCTCTTCCAGTTCCTATACCAGTACCCATTCCGTTGACTCACTTCCTGTCAAAAGACAAAAAGCCAGCTACTAAAGATATAAGCAAAAAGCTCCCTAGCGAAGACCTGGAAGCAGGTGAAAACAGCGACAGTTTAAATGTAGATTCTGAACCGGAAAGCAAAAGAGACACTGCTTCCACAAAATCAAACAATTCTGAAAATGATTCGAATGATACAGTTTCAAATAATACATCTGGAAAGGAAAGGCATACCCTGGCACCGGAGAAATCATCGTATGCTGTGATTAATAATGACAGTAATTCGAATCGTTTAATATTGACGAGGAATAAACCACGGTGAATAGAAAAAAAAAAAAATGTTTTTGTCAAGTAGTGAAAATTTGTTTTACATGCAGTTTTGTAAAAGAATACTTATGACTAAAGAAAATAGTTGAGTTTCCCTTTTTTAATTTAAGAATGAAGTGAGAGAAATAGAGAAAAAAAAATAGATGTGAAATATGTATTATGGTTGTATCTTTGCAGATTGCTACTGTCTGTAAATTATTTAAATGTTTTATATGTATAGATAAACAGTGATATTAAATGACTTTTAGAGCATAAACTGTTGTTTTATAAAATAATCTCAACACTTCTCAGCAACAGAAGAATCACATATACACAGTAAAATTTGCTCTTATTGTTCAGTATTAATGCATCAAGTTACATAAATAATGAAATTTTAATAAAGTATTTTGAATCGGATCAAGCAATTTAGCAAGATGTAGTCATGCCCCTCTCCCCATTCATCAAGGAGAGGGGAGGGGGCAAATTTTTTTGTATTATAGACAAAATAATGCCCCTCGCTCATGAGTCAAAATCAAGTAAAAACATATATGTTTACAAAGTTGCTGAAATGGAAAATTACCTTATAGTAAACACATTAAGATAAAAATGTATAGAAATATGAAATTAAATTGACCTCATAATGAATATTACCAATGTTAGCAAAATGCCTAATTCCATCACTGATTAAAATCATTCATTAAGAAAGAAAGTAAAACTACACTACAGAATTTGATAATAATATTAAAACTATTAAAGCATAGATATTTTATTCTTAGAACTTTATGATATTAAACAAGTTTGAATTAATATAAAATACATAGATGGAAGGCAAATACATCAACAATATACATTTTTCAACTAGTTGCAACAGTGTACATGATGTGTTAACCATAAATGGGTAACATTACCACTAAGATTCTTCAAGAAAAATATGAAGGATTTGAATTTTATTTAAAATTATATTTCCAATAGGAATGAAATAAAATTTCATCTTTTTAATTTTTTTTTTGCTTCAAAATTAATGTATTTTATGAGCAAATGAATAGTAAATAGATCTACATCATTCAATATCTTGCCAAAAGCACATTGGAAATATCACTCATAGGACATTTATTGTGTTCCTTCTAAGTAGTTTCAGTAATCAAAGCAGAAGCATCACAAATTTCATAATGCTAACTTCAAAAACAAAGAAACTTGAAAAAACATGCTTTCATAGTTGTTTAAATATGAAAAATTTATTTCTGCTCTCAGTTCTATCTGAAAATATGCTGATGTAGTTAATTCATCAACAAATGATTTCTTTACCCATGTTCTTATTAATACAAAAACTGCTGACTAGAAGATAATTCATAATCACACATATCCAGGGCACTGGCTATAAATTGCTTCATACAAACTTCACTAAATGCAGTATACTGCATTTAGTGAAGAATAACTAATTAGCAAGTTAGTTAGCAAGAATAACTAATTTAAATTGCCTCTTGGGATTGGAAACACACAATTTATTACTTTGTTAGTCAACATGTTAAGCTCAGTAATATGGCTAGAAGTTTACCCCTTTGCAAAGGTAGGAATTCAAAGTGAGGAGAGCAGTCATCGTTGCTCTACTTTTCCATTTCAGGATAAAATTATTGCTTAAGAAATGCAGTTATTTTGAAACCATAGCTTCTTTGAAACACTGTAGAAGCTTATTGCGCTACTAAAGTTGAATACCATCTTAATAATGAAGTACAATAGACAATTTATCAATTAAAATTAATTATCAAATCTACTTTTTAAAATTAACTATGCATTGCTAATTATTAACAATCCAACAATTTTAAATTAGCTGAAGAAATAAGTCTTAAAGTGAAGTCAGATGGAAAATAAACCTATTAGGAAATAATTTTGAATCAAAATTTTTATTTCTAAAACTTTAAATATAAAATTCACATAATTTTATTGAAATGAATTTTATTCTTTTTTTAAAGATTTAAATTTTAGCAAAGTTATCATAGTATAAATATAACAATATACGTTTTCTAAATCAATCTGATACCACTTTCTGTTTAAAATCAACAATACAGTGTTCATAGATTCATTACATACAGCACCTCCTAACTAATGATTACAAATATTTAATTGTAAAGGCACTATTCTTTTCTAGTAAACCAAATGTTTAAGTGCACTTTAGTTTAAAAAAATAATTAAAACAGATAAATATCTGTGTAAGTTTTCACTCTTTAAAACCAAATTCAAAATATGTAGATAGGAAAAAGTCAAAAAAGCATTCTCTGTCACATTAAGGAATATTTAACAAGATACAGTATAATAGATTTTTTTATAGTAGAAATATAGTGAAAAGCAACAAAATATGAGCAAGGAAATGAATCAAAATATAAGCAGAAAACAGCTCTAAATATTAAAGTTATCACAGATATAAAAGAAATCTACATAAACTAATTTTTTTATATGAATCAAAAATAAATCATGATACTTTCAAATTATAATCAAACAAACTATACTTCTATCTCATTAAGAATGATGAAATGATTTACATTTCATATAAAGTAATAACGGCTTACTAATATTTTGGTTCTATAATTCCATATTCTATATTTAATTTATGGAAATCATTTAAAAATATAATAATTATTTATGGAGATGTTGCAAAAGAATAAAAAAGTAAATAAGCTCCAAAATCTGAATGAAAAGAAATTCTTAACAAAAAATATAATTATTTGAAGTGAAAATATTGCCGCATTGAAAAGAATCAGTCGACACTTCATGGCCGAATGGTCATGGCACTGGTCTTGCGATCAAGAGACCTGGGTTCGAATCCCTCTAGAGACACTGAGATTAATGGTATATGTAAATACTTAATTCCTTGATTTTATGTTTTCCTTTATTTCATGTTCCAGAAGATACTGGACATTTCTTTAGTTTACCAGACAAGTGTTCTGGACTTTTCTTACTGTCTCCGGAAGAGTATTCTGGAACTTTCTTTGCTTATATAAAAGCAGAAGATTTGTCAGTTACTGTATTCTCAGTGCTATGTTCAGTTAATAAATTGGTTTAGCTCTACCTTTTGTGTGTGTCATTAAGTTCTATAGTAAAGTATCTACGTGACAATATTTTCAAATATATCCTGTAGCTGAAGAAATCAAAATGAGTACCAAATGAAATGAAAGTTAAAAATAATCTTCCCACAGAACAAGTGTTTTATATTGCAGTCAATAAAAACAATGTAAAAATCTGAAAATAGTATAATACCTTAGAAATTTTATTAATATGTAATTACTAAAATTTGAGATAATGGAGGGGAAAAAAATTATACAATTCATTCATCTATAAAATAGGTTGAAAATAAATTATAATTAGTCATCTCTCCTGACAAACAATTTAAAAAAATCTGAGAATGAAAATTTTTAGAATATAGGGTTTCAAATATCAGAACCAATTAGATATCAAGCCAATATTTATTTAGTGCAATTCTAAAATAACAGGCAGATGCTAAAGGCTGACTGAGGGGATAAAAATAAACATTCAAATTTATGTCTATTGCAATCTAGATGCCCAAGATTTATATATCTGTCAGGAAAGACTCCCCATTAATTAATCGGTTGGTAAAACAACCAAATAAAGCATTTTTCTAAATTTAACTCTTATATAAAATACAAATCACCCAGCTCAGTATTTGCTAATAAGGAATCAAGTCTTATTCATAACAGAAATAATGATTTACAATAATGTTTTTGAATTCTAAATACATTTTTCACTTAAAAAGTCTGTTTTCCCCCCTTCCCCAGAGTTCTTAATGTGGCCATGATAATGTAGCAAATACTGTAAAGCTCCCCAGCATAACTTCATTACAGATACATTATAATGAATTAGAAAATATCAGTAATAACCTATTTAGTAGCTGATTTATTATTATTTGATGACCATAATATTGGTACACTTGAATATTCAAGTATACAGCATAATATTAGAATTAAATAAAAAAGGTGATGATTTATTAACAAAGTATATATGTACATTTTCCAAAATCAGAAAACAAGCAAATTGAGTTAGAAGGTCAAAATATACTACTATTTAGTATGCATTTTGCCTTCCTCGGCGACTTTCATGCCCTCTGTAAGTAGGAGGGGTAATGGCAATGTCCAAATAATCTCCAATTTGAAATCTGCATGATGCTAATGTTTTATTATCATCAGGAAACTTTTCTCCAGAGCATGTTCTTCCAATTTCTCTCATTCTATATCCAGGACCTCTTGCCTCTGGAAAAACTAGAGCAAAATCAAAGAAAGTTCCTTTACGCCGAGCATCTGGGTTGACTTCTTTCACTAAATTAGTCAGTTCTTTTAAGGTAGCATCCAACCTGAATTTTGAAGAGATTTTATAAAAAGAAAACAGACCTGTACATTAAAATTCACAAATACAAGGAAAAAAAATCTAAGATTCTATCATTTCTATTTTTAAAAAATTCATAGTTAATTCTTTCAAAGATAAGAAAAATAAAATATTTATAAGAATGTTTGATTTCTAAGCTACATAATGTAATTATTTCAACAAGAAAATGATGTTGCTTACTTATCTTATTGAAATGCGTATTTACTAAAATTTGCTGTGCCACTAAGTCATTATTCAAATCATATAAAATTGTTGTAAACTAGACCTCTATACTATATCAAGAATTTGTTGATACTCTTAATATAATTAAAACTATTCACATTAAATTTAAAAATTAGGAATATATGGGAAATAAGTTCAGAAATGACAAAATTAAATAAGTGTAAAAAATAAAAATCTTCAATCCTTTATGACTTTTGATTATGAATACATTTATACAATTGATATTGAAATAAATTACATACAATTTGATAAAATAAAAAACTTTTAGTTAAAAAAATTCCCATTTCTTTTTTAATGAAAATCTTAGTGTTTGTCTATGGACATAAAATAAGAGCTCAAAAGCATGAAAAGAAATTGAAATTAAATCAAATGTTTATGAAAAGCTTCAATAAAAAAGTATGTATTTAATTATGAGGAATAATAATTGCAATTTATTTACTGACACAAAGTAGAGCTAACATAAAACTGAAGCAGGGGGAAGAGGAGGGGGGAATTAATACAGAGTTTCAAAAATTTGGGTGTGTGTATGAACCTAAGCTGCACCAAGCACTGAAAATCTAATAACTACAGAATTGAAATGCCTTTTTGAATTAGGAAAAAATTAAAACAAATAGATATGATGCAATTTCTTGGACACATACAGCACTGATTTCATAAACAATGGAAAATTCTCATACAGAGTGTATTAACATTAGACTGAAATGCAGATATTTATAATTCTAACTATTAACATTACTAATATAGATAGTTGTATTAATTTTTCTTCTTCTCCAAAACTTTAAATGGAATGCACTATTTAAAATACACTTCGCATACATGTTTCAAGTATTTTTTGTTCATTATTAATGAGAAATAAATAAATAAAAAGATAAAAATTACAAAAAAAAAAATTGTACATAATATGTACCTTAATTACATAAATGTATTTGTACATTTGTTATATAAATAACATCTCTGTAATCTGTGTAAATTTCAATCTGTGAAATTTCAGTTAAGTACAATTACAAAATAACTATAACAGAAATATAAAAGGTAACAAAAGAAAACACAGAAGCAAAAAATATATAAATTTATGAAGTGCTATATAATAATTGGCAATAATATTAAACATGAGATGCATGGCATCAGTATATGCTACAAATAGAAAGATAAATAAGGATGTGGAAGATCTCAGGATTTTAATAAAATCTTATATTAGAAATTCTATTATTATCTATATCAAATTATCCCCTGATAAACATTCATTCAAATTTTATGGATAGCCCTCAAACAAAATTTAGATGATTAGAGAAGTATATCAGCATATCAAGTGGACTTTTGTGCAAAATGCAGTCTCTGAATTAATCACAAAGTCAATCCAGAGTCTTAAAACTAATTTCATTACCCC
>JAPMOR010051464.1:0-83072 GCA_026543865.1 Argiope aurantia
TACTTTTTTCTACTTTTTATTCTTATCTTCTTTTATATTCTTATAGGAATAATAAAATGACAAACTTTTTCTATGAATGTTATAAAAATATAGAAGCTGTAACTGTTTTGTAAGACAATTAATAGTTTCTTTGCAAAATTTGAACTATTATATATCAACTTCTTAATATTTATTGTTTGCTACAAATAGGAGTTATAATTAGGACGTACATAAGAAATATACTAGACAATTAAATATTTAAATCGCATATAAAAATACTAAATAAAACTGGAATTTAAAAAAATATCCATCCTAAATTGAAAATTATAATTTAGCACGTTTTACAACAAATAGAAAAATAAATTCGTTTTTCGAACTGAAGAATGAAGTTCCAAATATTATCTAAATTCTATCCTATGCTAGCTAATTTAGCAATCAAATAAATATTAAAAAGTATTTTGATTTCGAACAAAGTTTTGTACTTAAAATAACAAAATTGGCTTACTTTGCCAGCTGCGGGACCTAAAATGACTAAACCAAACATAAATCCTTGTACAGAAGATTCGTCAGTTTTGTCTTCGATCTTCATACGGCCTTTTGAAAGAATTGTTCCAAAACTACGCAGAACTCAAAGAAGATATTTCAAATTTAAACTTCTTCGTAAGTATTTTGCTCTCATCTACCCAGCCCGTATAACAAATCAGGGCATGTGCTTATTCACGGTCGGCCAGCCCGCATCGATTTATAGTTTCTTTTTACTCATAGATTGATGACTTTAGCTGTAATTACAGTTACAGTTGAGTCAAAATCAACGAGCATCGAAACCTTATGAACAGGAAAACAACGAAATGATTCACGCATATTAACCAATCATATCACGTACATTCTGAACGAAAAAGTTTACGTTAAAGTTCTGATTGATTGGAATCGAAAACTGCAGTGCCTTTAAATTTTAATACATCATATGCCTGGTAATTTTTTTTTTTTTTAATCAGATATTATTTTTAATCATAAAAATCTTATTTCAATTAGGATATTATATTAGATGATAATATTTATAAGAACTCATGCTATCTGCATAGTAAGCTACGTAAGGCATGATATGATTGAAATATCTGTTCACTCAGATACTTCTTAGTTAGAAGGCACTCTTACAAAAGACTTTTTTTTAAAATTACAATTAGATTTTTAATAAAAAGTTGGACAAATTTTAAGAGTTTTTTTCCCATTAAATTTGGAGCATATTATTGCGCAAAAACTAATTTCTTTTACCACTTTAAAATTTTAAAACAAAGCTTTTCATGGATACCAGTTTTATTTTCGACCTTTTTCTTTCCCTAATTCTAAAAATTTCATTAAACAAATTCGCAATATTACCTGCCATTGTTTAAGTAACTGGATGTTACTCACGCGCATTTCGACAAAACTAGACATATTTTTGCTCTATGCGCCTGTTCTCATTTATATAATGAAGTGTGAACTCTAAAAAAAAAGAATATTAAAAAAAAAAATCAAGCTTAAATTATTTTTCCGATAAAATGTGTCGGAGAAATTTAAATCATCTCAACATTTTTTTTTCTTTTTTAATTTTGCTCCCAATTTTTTTTTCTTTATATCTAGAGAAGATATTGCAATTGCTAAAAAAATTTCAACCTCGAAATTTTAACAGCCGTTAATTAATTTTGAAGATTCAACCTCGAAATGTAATGTCCACGTTTTATGTCTTTAGAATGATGCCTGGAATTACATTTTTGGAACGGCGTCAATCTGGGAATATGATATAAAGATTTCAGCTGGAGCGATGACATTCTATGCAATCTTAACATCAAATTTGATTCACTTTTATCTGAATTTATTTGAATTATCTGAATCGGCAGTGGAAAGGCTCTACGATATGCACATGATAGTTATCCCAAAAAGCAATATGTATGATATATGAATGTATGAAAAATAAATATTTAGAGTTACCTGCAATTTGTGTCTCATGTTTCTTACACACATACATTATGTATATGTATTTTAAAATGCTTTTTACAGAAATTGACTTTTTATACAATAAAATGTATTACATTTTTATATGTTCTTAAAAATTGTGAGTCAGCATTTCATGCCTATTTGGGAGTGATTAAACTAGGAATTTTATAATAGGGATAATATACACTGATAAAGAAACGCAAAAATAAAGTGAAAAAAGAATTAAAAAAATAAGTTAATTTTATCTCTTAGTGCATAAGATATTAAACTAATTAAATTACTAAACATTAGTTAACACTAAAATTAAATGTATTTCAAACAGTGAAAGATATATTTCATTTTATTTCTTTCGCACCTACATCAAAATTTTCTATTTCAGTGTCTTGAGCGTAATGGCGATTCCGGTTCAGGTGTAGTTTAAGTAAATCTCTTTTAATACTCTTGAATCATATTACCAGAAATTTTGTCATTTCAATTGACAATCAATTATAACATGTGTATTTCAACTTTCAAGAGATGACAGTCGCAGATAAAGATATTCTGATCCTTTCGGACAGTTATTTGGTCCTTATAGCACTAAAAAATATCACTTTTCACCAACGTTATAGAGCTTTATTGGAGTTCATTGGCCACCGGCTGGAGACTTCAGTTGCATTCGTGGAAAAGTTTTGACTTTAGATGAGTGAAATTCCATGGAGTGCAGAAAAATTTGTGGAATGTGGAACGTAGAAATTAATTTATTATAAAATGATAAAAAAAAAAGAGCATGAAAGGATTTACTATAGAAATTATAAATTAAGTGATAAACGTTAGGAAGTGTTGCTAAAAATTGATTTATCGAGACTAACGAAGGCATAAAATTACCCTAGGATCGAAACTAAGAGGAAAACTTATAATAGCAGTGACGAATCAATCGCGTCAGAAAGACTTAGAAGATTCTCGCAAAACAAGCTAAAGAGGAAATGGTCGGATAGGGCGTGGTTGTGGCATTTGCGGTGGAGAAGTTAATGCTTACCTGAAGAGAACCGCTCTGGGGAGCTTTTTATTTTCAGGAAGTGAACCATCATAAAAAGCAATTCAGCATATCTCCTAAAAAACTGGAAAAAAAACCCTGGCTACTCAGGTACTTTATGGAATGAAGAAGCAGAGGTTCTTACAAAGGCATTGCAGAATCATTACCTTTCATAGATTGGATTTCTTCCGAGGATATGATCTCCAATTTGAGAAATAAATCCACCCAACTGTTCTCAGACAGTTATCATGCGAGCAAATATCGATATTCAGTTGGGAATCTCCCAAACATGCTCATTTCAAAATAGACTCATTGCGCGTATTATTTGTAAAAGGATCCTCCAGCAGATCTCTTACACAGATTGACCACTCATTGCGCATCAAGTGCAACGTAGACAATGATATTTACCACATTCTATTAAGGTACTCACAATATACAGCCTAAAGAGCTGCGCTTTGGAAAAAACTTAAAATTAAAATCTTCATTTGCCTTTCTTTTGTCTTCGGCTTTCACAAGGAAGCATAATTTAGGTCACTTTATTCAAGCCCTCAAATGTTTTGACATCTGCTAAATCTAACCGCTCAGCAACCAGGGGATATCACCTTTATCTTTATATCCCGCACGATTTACATTTAAATTCAAACAGCCTGTCAAAGTATGCCGAAAGTAGAAATATAAATTAACGATTTCAAAATCTAAATCTTATATATCTACTAATAATAAACAGCTGGAGTGGTCTCCACAAAACTTTCTCGCATACACTCTAATACAAGTATTATCCAAGAGCACACTTTACATACACTAGAATGCAATAGTTACGAATTATTGATCTCTGGTATCAATTTAGCATTTTTACTGAATCTATCGTGTGATCCTTGATGAGTGTTTTAGCGATTAATTCATGGTATGCGGTTAGTAGTAAACAAAAATCGAGTTTGTATTTAGACGCGATTTCCCCGATAGACTGCCGATACATAAATTTGACACAAAACTTACTTGTAATCAAAAAAATCCATATCAAATTTCATATATTTAAGTCACCGTGTTTTTGAGTTACCACATTTACATACTGCTGAAAATATAGACAGACAAAAGATCAATTCCTGTTTGTATTTGGTCCAAAATTTGATAGGTGACTACACTATAGACGTTAAATCTTTAAAGAATTTTATCCATCTAGCTCTTTTCATTTTGTAGTTATTGTGTTGATTTATATTCGAACAACCGGGCAGACACACTTCCTCTGAAAGGATTTTGATCAAATTTTGATAGACAAATCTACAAATATTGTGTAAAGAACCAATACTAAAATTCATCCATCTAGCTCAAAGGATGTTTGAGTTATCGTTGTCGCAGACAGGCAAGTAGACGGACACAGAGAGAGACATTTTTTGATGATTACCATACTTCCACTATACTACGTATATGACAAAGAAAAAATGAAAGTGTTTGTACAGTAGTAGTACAAAAATTGTCTACGTAGTCTACAGGGTTGACTGTTGGTTTAGAGTTACCAAATTGGAATATATATACTATGGAAGTCAGGAATGCACGTTTCCAAGCGATTTTTTAAAAAGTTTAAGTAATTAAAAATAGATAAGTTTTGGCGTTTTTTCTACTATAATCTCCAAAAGTATTACAACATAAGAATAATTTTAAGTCATCATTAAATTTGAAAAAAATATCTATCCAATAATGCTAATTTAATATTCATGCAAATGTTTTTTTTTAAATTTTGGCAGTTTAAAAAATTTTTTTTTCTAGATTTCCGGCAATAGATTATATTGTTGCCTTGAATTCAAATCTTTTTCATTGTTTCATCAAATATGTAATTGTTTTAGTTAACTACGTAGTCTACAAGACGAATAAAAGAACGTCGAAGCTACAATACTGCGAAAATTAGTAGATGTACCAAACTTTTACGTTTTCATAATTTCATGAGATTGAAGTTATTAAAGACTGGAATAATGCTCATTAGAAAGGTTCATGTACATTTCTATGCTTAATGACAAGGCTATTAAGCATCGGGATATAGGTAAGACAATTAAATTTATATGGTTTTAATGCTTGACAATTTGATGGAATCATGGGCATGAAACTATATTTAAATAATTTGAGTGAAATTAAATATAACCGATAGTCCAGTCGAACCAAGTGGTTAATCAAAGACGACGAATATATAAATATAGAAACGACTTTTTAGCATAAAATGGTAAATATCTCTCAATTTTATAATGGTATATTACCATATTCACGGACAGTTTTAAAATATAGGTTAAGTCATCGATTTTATATTTTTATTCTTTGGTTTAAAATGTTTTTCGTTCAAAATATTTATATAGCAATATTCTAATGGAAGTAAAAATTGAAATAATACATTTTTTAATAAGCGGGTATAGCTGCCATTTGTATTTATGGATGGGATAAATATTTGACTTAACACCAAATGACACCTTCGTTCCTAGAGCTCGTGTAGAAATTTTCTGGCTTGGTTTAGATGTAGGTGGACTTTATTTTTTAAAAATATACTCTTCAGTCAAGGAAATAAACATACAAATGACAAAATACAAATTCATATACGAATACATAATTCTCCATGATCTATTGAGAATTTAATCATATTATTATTAAGGATTCTTTTGTACCAAAGACTTTCTAGTGAAGATGAAGGTTTTCTGAAGTACCAAGATAGAGTTAAAGGACAGGATGCTGGCAAAGTGGATGGGATTGCTGATTTCTCCACAAGAGCAAAAGTAATCCTCTAACAAATGGAAACGGTGAAGAAAAGAAAGAAGTGGACCATGTTTCCGAGTCCAGGAGGGTGGTGGAGGGAAATTGTAAAGTTTGTAAATTCTAAATATGTAGACACTACTTTATGACCAATTATGGCAAAGCTTCCTTATGTATACATTACTATCTTTAAAATGGTTTAGTTTCAATATATTATGGCCAACAGCATAATAAAACTGGACAAACCTGCCAAGGTCTTGCAGCGTACAACGGCGTCGAATAACAAAGGCACCGCTCTCTATCCTTTAACAAAACTGCAAATGCAAAAATATAGTTCCCCTTGAAACCCCACCGAGAAGCTAGGTTAAAATCAATTGCAAAATTTATACCGAACAGTTAGATGGAGCATAAAGCGATTTAATAAAAACGTATTAATAATAACAATTAAAAAAGAATTCTTTTGTCAAATAACGTTAAGCTTCAAAATAATGAAGATTTAAATAAATCTTACTTTTTTAATATGACTTCACACAATTTTAGTATAGATTAGGCATGGTTATTATATTGGAAAATCTTAATTCATATAAATTATTGCATTTTATCAACTTCTGGTCTCTAAAACATGAAAATATTGCTAGACAGTAAAATATCAGATTTACTTTAAGTGCTCGAAATTATTGAGAGTGATTTAATTAATCTCTTTAATGAAATTTGAACTTTAACTAATATTTTTGTACCATTTGAGAAATTTGTCAGTTAAAACTCTTACATTTACTTTTCACTACATATGTTCTGGAAGAAAGACAGTTTGAAGGTAGATGGTAATATGAGAAATAATAAAAAATTTAAACTAGCCTCCACATTTTAAGATTTTTGTCATTTGATCTTCAAACATATATATATATATTTTAAGCAGATTTTGATTAGCTGTGCTTTTGTGACTACCATGTGGATATGACAAGGAATAACTTTGCTGCAGTATGGCTTAGGTTTCATTTTTATAACAATATATTAGATCTATTATTATTTGAATGGTATATTCTTATAATGGTAAAGATTACACCATAGTGCTTAGTAATAATAGTAACTAATTAGACATTTATAAAGAAAATAGCCGGCATTCTATTGTTTTGAGTTTAATAATTCCAATCTGAGTATCACAGAATGTTTCGCAATATTCTACAATTTTGTAAGATATTATTTTATGTTACACAATATTACGAATATTTTTTAATATTGTATAATATAGGATTGTTCTGGGGATTCTGATTACATTATTTAAGATAGCCTCAATTTGCAAATTATTATGAAGTGTCATTAGAAATGAACAGGAAAAGATTTTAAAAACCTAATTTTTAAACTTAGTGGAACCTGTTACACAAATGAACATTGAACTGAAAAATATAAGAAATATAACTGGAAAAAAAAAATGCAATTCACAAAGCATTCTCAAAATGTTTCTCATCAACTCTTATACATAAATGAGCTCTTTTACCAATGCATTTTGGAGTTCTTCTCCAGTAATATTGTTGCAAGCATCGATTGTCTTTTGTTTAAGGTCAGATGCGTTGAGGGGACGAATATTATAAACTAGTATTCGAAGCCTATCTCCAAAATAAAAATCGAGTGGCGTTAAATCAAGGAATCTGTGGTTCCTTTCAAAATGATCTATTTTTTAGCAAAATTTTCGTTGAGTCAGTTTGTCACATTTATAGGCTTGTGTGCAGGCGAAATACATACTTTTCTTTAATGATAATGTTAATACTGTTACTATGTCACTTAAAATAAGCTGCATATATTTTGTAGCTGTAAGCATACCTTCATAAAACACAGGACCTATCAGTTTTCCATTCCAAATTCTGCATTACACGGAAGCAGAATTTTTTTTACGATGTATTACTTACACAAAAAAATGGCTTTGTATTATTTCAATAATGATTATGCGTACTATATATATTTCCCCATTTCCTGTAAACAAACATTCATCAGTCCACATAATGTTCTTAAGAAATTCGAATTAGAATTTTATTGGATTAACAACTAGTTGCAGAATGCTAAGTGCCGGTGAAAATCAGAGACATTCAGTGTTTGAAATAGTGAATATGGATACCAATTATATTTTTCAAATATTATCTCAATTGAGGTTTTAAGTAGTCCCGTAATTTTCCTTGTTTATTGAATACTTGCCCGCTGGAGGGCAGAAAAATATGTGATAATATCCATTTCTTCGCCTTCAGTGTACAGTCGATTTCCCCCAGGGCTGTGTGGGATGAAATGAACCTGCAGTTTTAAATCGTCTCATCATCCAATAAACAAACATGCATGAAATCACAGGCAAATTCGGATCTTACCGTTCTAATCCCTTAGAAGCTTCTGATTGCTTTTATTGCACATATAAAAAATCATTGCTAATTGAAATAGCTCGTCATTTGTTAAAAATATAATACACCACCAACTTTGCTATGTTCTGAATTCGACAATATGAAACTAAGCATTGTTGAATGATTTCCAATCTTTATTTGGTATGTGTACTTTTTTAACATAAATATTTGAAGCGGCTAAATTACAGTGAAAGAAAATAAATCTTCTGTGAATTAATTTGTTAGAATGTCATTTTGAAAAATTTGACAATAAATTACTTGCATTATTTTGTATTTTAATTCTTACAAATCAAAATGGCAATCTACGCGGAGTAACCCCCCAAAAAATACACAAGGCAAAGGAAAAATGCTTTATTATCAATAGACACAGGAAACAAATAATAATTAAGAGATATATGCGGCGAACAGTTATCTACATAATCACCAAATCTGTTCTTCCCCGTGAACTGGGCATCCCAGTTCTGGCATGGTTGTTCATCATCTATGAGATGTGTGAATGTGCCCCCCTCCCCGGTAAAAAGGGGTTGTGCAAGCGAATGTGTGAGTTTCATCTTCATATGAGCTAGAAGTCAGACTTCTGCTCTCTGGTGCTCAGGGGGCTTTACCCTCAGAAGCTACTGCGCCCCCTCTTTCCGTGGTAACGCGGACGCGACATCATCATCCTCACACCGCTGAACCAATTTGTTTAACCCGTCTTGGTAATAATCAGGTCCCTGGCTATTGAGCCAGTTCTCCACACCTTTTTGAACATCACTGTCTGATATGGACCTTGTTTCGGATAAGTGTTTCTTCAATGCTGGCAAAAGGAAATAGTCACTGGATGCCAAATAGAGGGTTGTATGAAGAGTGGCTCCAGATCTCCTACCTAAACGTTTCCAGCAATCTCTCTACCCGCTTTAAAAGAACACCATTTCGCCACCTGTTGTCTACTCATTGCTTCGCCCCCCGTACACTTCAACGATATGTCTGTGAATGTCCGATGGGGGCATATTCTTGGCCCTTAGAAATCGTATCACGGCTCGCACCTCTTCTCTAGAGGCCTTGCCATTACTGTCGCTGTTTCAGGTCTCAGTTCTCTGCTCGAACGACCGGTAAAAGACAACTAGCGCCATCTGTCTCCACTCTGGGTAACAATATTCCCATCCACAATTTCTACTTTCCAAATACTGCAGCTTGTAAACTTTATTTGGATTACCCCTCGTATATATATCTCTCTATATATACATATTTAAAATCCTCACCAATTCGTGACATCGCGAATATGTCCTGTACAGGGAAAAAGGGGTTTAATGTAAATATAACCATACATTTTATCTTTTCATAACATGTCACAAATTGTATTTTTGTTTCTTATATGGTCTCTATATAACGCATTCAATTTTTTATTAACCCTCCAGCTGCTTATATCGCGATATCCGCGGGTTGGCTGTCGCAGTTTATTTTTACGATTAGAGATTTTTTTCTTATATGGGTCATTTTCAAAATTTGTTACAATTTCAGAATTTTTTTAAATTACCCTTTGAAATGAAAACAGGTGCTTTTGAATATGTTTAAGGTACTTGGAAAAGTAATTGGTCATGCACTTTAGTTTATTTTTTAATTAGTAAATACTATTAAACTATCGAAATGCTAGAAAATTGTCATGTCAGTTACCATACAAAATTAAGAGAAATTTTCATTATAAATTTTATTAAAGTTTCTAAAACTAACTTAATTTGAAATTACTTAGATTGCTTGAGTACGAAACATCATATTTATCATTAATATTCAATTTAAATTTAAGAAAGGAACTTTAATGTCTACAAATTTGCCTTAAATAGAAATTTATACAAGAACTTTTTCTAGTAATCTAAGTATGCATTCATTAAAATTTTTGAATTTGACTAAAATTATTACCCCTATTCTTAAGCTTAAAGAAAATTATAAATGCAAGGGGAAAAAATTATATTTATATAATAATATTGAGCAAAAACTGTCCGGTAACAGACTTAACATTCGGTAACGGATGTGATGTTAATGCAATATCAAACAACATGTCTATTATAGGAAGAATTTACTCTTATATTTAAGCTTACTTACACATAAGTATCTATAGATTGTTGTTATTTTTCAGGAAAAACATAAATGAAGTAATAAATTTAATATTGAGTTTTTAAAATGAATAATACAGTAGATTAGAACATAAACAAATGCATGTCAAGTAATTCCACTAAATAGATCATCAAGATTAAAACGAGTTACTGAGATTTTGATGTATAAAATAATGACTTTTATTTATCACAGGAAATGGGTTTTGAATGCCAATATTACATTTCACTTTTCAAATGTATTGATGGCAGCAGGAAACTCATAAAAAAAATTGGTTTCCTTTCATTATTAACCTTGATTGGGGTAGAATGGCTAAAACTTGTTCGAAGTTGACATATGAAACATCTTTTTCGTCGAAAGATTTTTCTTTTCGAATCTTTAGCCTTCAAGCACATTATTTGAATCTCTCCGTCCTCGTCCATTTTGTTTTGAATAATGGCAGCATAGGTGTATTTGATCTTCCTTCTGGTTTCTCCAGTAAATTCAACAAGAACACACACCCCTTCACACATTTTATTAGCTGATACCTCCTCCGAGAATATCTATTCACTTTCTCCTGTGTCAGGTTCATCGATGGAATCAGAACCACTATCTGAGGAATAAATTTTTTCCAAAGGATAATTCTTTTTGGGGGCTTGGGTTACAGCAGAGAAAGAGAATTTGTCTTTAGGAAAACAATTACAGAGGCTATTTTGCTCGCAGTAGCAGCTTACATTTCTATAAAAAAAAAAAAAAAACTCCTCTGCTGTTAGTGATGATTTGGTGTACATTTAATGTACCTTTAAGAGGAGGAATTATTGATGGTAGAAGTTCTTGAATCTGTTTGATATCACTGTCGTCGATAAAGAAGACTTTAATTGTTGTTTTGCCTTGAATTTTTTTAAAATAGTTCACTAGCATCAAATAAGTCTTCGCCAAATGACACTAAATCATCTGCTGTACGTTTCATTACAGCACCAACTCCATCTGCCGGCCCTTTTCCATGGCCAGCTTCAAAATAGGACCAGGTGCCACTTTCAAGCCCATAATCGTAAAGCAAATGTGTAAACAAATAAAAAATACTGTGTACAAGGTCCATCAGAAAAAAAAATGAAGAACTATGAGTTTTAATGTTGGATGGGCCCATATGGCTGCTGGGCCGTGGTCGTAATTTGGCGCGATTGTTCAAAAAGATATGGGATTTTCTTCAGCTATATATAAAACACCTGCATGTAAAGTAGCTTGAGCCCTAGAGGCACCAAAATGGAAAGCTTGAACTTCATTAAATTTACAGGCATAATTCTCCGAAAAGTCTATATGTAAAAGAGCTTCATTGGGTTTTAAATTGTTTTTACACATATGATAAGCTTTGAATTGTTGATTGATATTGAAAACATGCTTTTTAAAACTAATAAGGTCCTCGTTAAACTTTTCAATTAGCGATGCAATAGAACCATCTACTTTCTCTTTAGATATTTTTCGAACAGATACTTCTTTCTTCAGATCTCCAATAATTTTTTCTCTTATCTCTTTTCTTTTTTTCCAGCAATACCAGAAAGTGGAGTCATTTTTATTAGAAACTTTTATTTCTATTTTTTTCTCTGCACACTTTATGCACTCATTATACATGCATTGTATTGAATTTACATCACAAACTGTTGATGAATAAAGTGACTTAAGATCATTTGTTTGTAAAGCTTTCAAATGATTTAACTTTTGTACTTTTAATTTAAAGTTTGAATGAACAATGCATGCACAAGTATTCCTATTTTCTACACTAGGTGAGAGAATATGAAAAGGTCGAAATCTAGTAAATGTCGTAAATGATACTAAAAATTTAGAATTCTCTGTACAAAATTGCTTATATAAATTTTTCATGGTATCAGACAAATAACGTATTTGGCGCTTATTTTTTTTTCTTTGTGATAGTTTCTTTTTTACCAGCTGTTCTACGGCTAATATCGTCTCGAGAAAATTTTTTTGAAATTTTTTGTTTTAAAGTCAAGTTTTTATTATTGCTTCTGGATCTCACATATTGTTTAGTTACTCCAACATAATTGCAGCCTTGACGTATTAGACGATACTTTTTAATCATTTTATTGGCGATCAGTACTTCACGAAGCAACCTTTTTTTCTTGTTACTCATAGTTTTATACTTGTCTTGCAACGATCTTTTTAAAACATTGTGCAAGAATAGTTGACGAGCTACTGGGTGTTCTGGTGTTACATCTTTGAAGTATTTTTTCATAGTCTTCATCGTCTTTGTTTTTGGTGTTAATATCTCTTCTGCTTCTTCACTTAAGGATCTTTCTTTTTGTGCAAGGGTTTGTCTTTGCCATCTCTTCTTATACAACTCCAACTTGCGCTGTAACTTTTCATTATTCTCTTGCAACTTCAGATTATCTCTCAAAATTTTACTCCGATATCTATTTACTTTCTCTCGTCCTTTGATTTTATTCACAGAAGCAGAAGCAGTAGATGAACTTGGTCCCTCAGGTGTTTCAGTAGCTAGTGATGTTTTTCGTCGACAACATTCTGATTATTTTTTACGCCAATACTTCCTTTGATAACGCTGCTCTCTACTTGATAAATCGACAATTTTTTTGCGAGTAACTTTTTTCCTATAAATTTTTTAAAAAATTCAATAATTTTCATGCAAAATAAATATAAACTTAGCAATATCATCAAATTATTTGCTCAATACTTTATTCTGAAAAAATTATAAGTCGGAACAAAAAAATAAATTGAAAAAATTATGGTCGAAAATTAAATTGATAAGATAAAAAAAGTTAAAAGTTAACTTTAAAATTTAACTAATAACACAACATTGCCTTTTTACCAAAAAAAACCTTTGACTCAATATTCCATTTTATGAAAGCATATTATTAATTTTTAAATGTATCTCATGATGAAGTTTTCAAACATATCAAGATTGCTGGAAAAACAAACTTTATAAGTAAGACTTTAAACATGTTGATAATAAACAATTCCTTAACTGATTTTTATTGAATATAATCTGAATTTTTTACAAAATTTATTTACCTTTTAATAAAAAGTTAATAAAAAAAAAAAAAATAGAAAATAACTAATATCTATTTTCCAAGATATTGTTGATTAAAAATTTTATTACAAAAATTACTAACCTTTCTTTATCTTTTTTACTTCAGTATATTTTTCTGGATTCTTTTTCAGCTTCTCTCTATAGCGTCTTTGCTTTTCTGCAAGTGTTAGTGCCATTCTGGAAGCATAGTACCTTAATTTAACAACTGCCTTCAAATTTTGTCAAGTCTGTTACTTTCAGTCAAATCTGTTACCAATCACATGGTAACAGACTTGACGGTAACGGATTTGACAATCACATCAAAACTTGAAAAAAAAGAGATATCCTCTATAATTTTTTTTACTTAAATAACAATACAACTACTTCTTAAACTATCTAATAAGCAATATTTAAAAATAAAGTTATAAAAATTCTTTGTTTTATATTTAAAAGGATGGTAACAGACTTGACAATGAATAAAAATACTCACCCTGATATTATCTGATTCTTGCCACAACTGCTATAATCTTGAACTGAAGGAAACAAAATGGCTGAAAAAGTAACTTGAATAGTTCTGCTATGTTTCTAGATTAGTGCAGCCATCTTTTGGCAAATTTTTAAACAAATAAATAAGAAATAATTATTTGGTAACAGACTTGACAGAGACTTAGGGACAAAATATATCTGTTAATCTGCTAAAGAAAATAAATAAATTTATTAATTTTGTATAATAAAATGTTACATCGATTGCTTAGAGGGTAATAAAAAGATTTTTTTTTTCATTTTAATTATCAACCCAAGTTAACAAAATAAAGAGTTGAATATAATAAAACTTGAAAGGGACAGGTATTTTTGCCTGCACTCCCTTTTAAAGAAGTGTTATGTTTCAACAATTTTTATAATTTTTCTGATTTTTAATGCTGAAAATGTATAGCAGTGTTTTTTTAATGTAGTAAAATACTCAGATTTAACTTGTTATATTTTGTCTTTCAATTTCTTCTTTTTTCGTGTGGGACAGCAAATTGTAAGATTTTTTGAAAATGACCCATATCATATTATTGTGTAACATATAATATCAGTTCATTTTGTTTGAAAAATATTTGAACTTACTTGCAAACATCGCATCTAAATAGTGATTTAAGTATTTAAATCACTATTAGCGTCTAATAGTGATTTAACTCAATTTTAAAGATATGAGTATGTATTTTTTTTTGTAATGATGTTATTGCATTAAAAAAAATTGAAACATTCTAATTAACTAAATTTGTATATAGAGGCTGTATAAAAATTTAAAAAGTGCCAGTTTTGACAAAAGTTTAACACGGTCTTGTTTTAAGCCTTATTTTGGAACTACTTTATAATTTACATCGTTCACTTATCTCTAATAGATAAAGAATTAAACTGCATTTCAATCTTTCTGGGACACTCAGTATGTGTATATACAGTTGACTATATGTGCTTATACAATGTTTAGAGTGCTTAATAACAAGTTTTAGAAAAAGCAACAGTGGTTATGAGAAGATATACTATAAAGGTTAGAATTCATGGAAAAAAATTAAGGGGAAAAATGAAATTTTGCAAAATTTAATTTTAACAGTGGTATACATACTGTAGAGTATTATGCAAAATTCAGTCTAAATGATCTACATAACAGATAAAAAAAATTTTTCTATCAAATTTGTACAATATTATTTCTTGAGTGATGAGTATTTTCAAAATTTTAATTAAAAATTAAGCATTAAAATATTTTTAAATTCCAGGAATGAAATACCTTATTTGGAAGTAAAATGAAGTGACTTTCTGATGTTTATTTTATAAAGTCACTGATTAAAGCATTCTTCGTCTAAAGAAGAAATGCCTAAGCTGAAAAAAAATAAAGGCATATTGAAAGAAAATAGCAAATTCCTTTTTTAGGTGGAATGCAATGGTGATAATTTGTTTATTCAGACTTTTAAGCAGGTCAGTTACAAACTAACAAGTAGCAGTGCATCTTTTAGAGCTGCAACAGACAATGGAAGCATTTTTTTTTAAAATTTATTTTTCTACTTTGATGAGTTAAATGCCCAATAAAAATAAGTAAAACATGAAAGAGAAATATAGGTTGGTGCAAGTCCTTGTGCATTCCATAAAAGGAGACTGATCATACAATTGATTTAGAGTGAAATTAATCTTTTATTTTAAATTTAAATGCTACAGAGCTGCAGTTTGATCAGACCTGCCCAAAACATGGCCAACTAATCATTGCCCTCCCCCCACATTTCAATTCAAAATTTGTCCCTGTTCTCTCAGTATTTTCCATTTTCCTGCTCTCTCATTGGTTGTTTATGAATTTTTATTTCACTTCTTGCTACCTGGATATAGAAACATATTTAGTTTATTGAATATTCATTTTCTTTTATCTGAGGTCACTCTTCAAAAAGCATACACTTTTCAGGGAAAAAAAAAAAAAAAAACGCCATAATTTTCTAAAATGCTATTTAGATGAAAATTTTTATAAGATGGTAATAACTGTAATGAATTATTATGTGTACAAAATTATGAATTATTTAGATGCAGATCTTAAAAAAACTTTTTTTTTCACAGCTTCTATTGAGCCAAAAATTGAAAACAAAAAATAAGTTAAGAAAAGAATAAGTTAGATTTTTTTTTTTTAGCTAAATTTATTTAAACATAGATATGTGACTGTCATAAAAAAACTACATTATTTTATTTCATGATGGTGATGATATAGATTATTAATGGGATGAATAATTTAAATCTTTAAAAAAAAGCATGATATTCTGAAAATTATTTTTTTTTAAAAATGTAATGGGTATAGCGACGTTTGGCAATAAATTTCATACCTAACTTTTTTGCAGCAATACCGATTCCTTAGATGATCACCACTGATACCATTCCAATCATTTGAGTGTTCATAATCAAAACAATTAAGAAAAATGATATCTAGATTGCAAATTACAACTCACACTTTATTAAAGCTCAAAAAAGTTTCAAATGGGAGAGACTTGCATAGATACAATTTTAATGGAAAAGCTTAAAATAACATCAAACACAAAAAAAAAGGAGTTTACATAGAGTGGAGGGAAAGCCTGAAGGTGTCATGGGCAACATAAAAGCTGCCAGTATCTGGCTGTGGCTTCAAAACAAATACTTGATTGAAGCTGTGAGGAGGATCATCATCTGTCTGTAAATATGAAATAAATAAATTAATTAAATTAAAATCATTTCTATTACAATATATTTTTGTAAAATTTACCAAAATTTTATTTAAGAAAAATGAAATATTATCAATTTTTTTCCTTAACCCTTTCGGGACGGGAGTCTTCTATCTTAGACGCATGCATGGGACAGTGCATATGCAAAAGGAATCCTCCCACAGCATGGGGTTTTTGCATTGCTAAGACTAACTTAAAAAAAACCCCAATAAATAAATAAAAGTCCTAACGTCGTCATTTTTTCTACCTTTTTTTATTATTAGTTCATTTATAATACGAGACAAATATTGTTTTCTTGCCATAATAAACTGAAACCAGGGCTCTCCGAAATAATAATAAAAAAAAAAAAAACAATGTGAGCGAAATATATTCGGAAGCTACGCAAAATACAATAGAATCCAGCTCTGTTTATTTACATTACTCTTATCCCCCCCCCCCTGCAGCAGCTGATGAATAAAATGCCAAAGTCAGGCTGAATATAAGTAAACTGAAGATCAGGATACTAAAATTGTATTTATTCCAAAAGTAATGGACACAGGAAGTCATCAAGTGACGTTTAAAAATTGTTCCAGTATAAAATGTAGATATGCATCACCACCCTACAAGTTCGATTTCCAGAAATGGACTGGTGGTATTCCCAACTGCGAGAGATGTTCGTCGGTGATGCAAATATGACACACCCATTGCGAAAGGGTTAAAGATCACAAACATGATTATAATTCAAACTACAATGAATATTTGCTTTAAAAAAAAACAATTTCCATTGCAAAATATCTTATTTATATTTTCCAATTAACTCTAGGAAACTAAGTTTTTTTCTATTCAGTTATAGGTTAATGTTCAGTTTATATTATTACCTAATTTGAGGCTATAATTTTTTTTGAGGCAAAAAGAAGCTGTAATTACAAAAAGTTAAATCTCTGATACTCAATACTAAGTTTTAATACATTGATTTGAAATCTAAACTATTTGGATAAAATTTTCTATACAATTGTAAGTTGAAAATGGGAAAGATTTCCCCTCTCCATATTTCCTTGTCAAGATATGAAATTTGACATGCACTGGGAGATTTACTACACAATACTTATATACATGGATGTTTTTTTTTTTCTCCTTTTCCTGAAGCATTGGGCTCATAACTTCACAACTAAGACAGATTTACAATAGTATTGTTTCCATTTTTCTTTCTTTTTTTTATAATTTGTTTTTTATAATTTGATAATCCTGCCACTGCAATAAAAGTATAAATTTTATTTTTTAATATTGAAGAATTAACAACATATTATTCTTAAAAATAATTTCAATGTCAAAAAGTAAATTATTTAGAGATAGATGTGGACATTTGCTCAGTTCTTGTAATTATAAAATTATTTTGGAATATCTATGGAGATTAGAACATGTGTTGAAAATACAAACTATTATAAAAAAATACAAGGACAAATAAAACTTATAAAATATTATTAGCAAGGTTATTATATAAACAATAAAAGAAAAAAAAAAGGGGATAAAAATTAGGAAAGTTCATATAAAATATTAAAATGTTTTATTTACTTTATATGAATTAATTTTTACACCGTTTAAAAAATATTCATGATATATGGAGCTCTTTAAATAATAATTAAAATCATTGGTAAAATTCTATTTTTATTAACTAATTTTTATGGCTAATATATTTTTTGTCGATAAATATCATTTGTTTCTTTTCATCTATAATCTATTAAAATTTTAAAAAGATTTTTTTTTTACAATACATAATTTCTAGTGCCTTATATCCCATGTTTTGCTGGTAGGGAGGATTAATTTAAAATGTATAGATAATTTCATCAAAAAGTTCAATGGGGAAAAAATAAATAATGTTTAAAGTTTAATATCATTTACGAATCAATTATTGCAACTAACATAGTGATATTTACACAATTTCAAAATTTCAGACTGCATATGACTTTTAATTGGTAGTTCAATCACTCATTTTTGTTAGAGATACATATGCTTGTTCCTTATAGCCAGTTAAAAGGGTTATTATACATTTAATGTAGCAAAAAAAAAAAAAAAAAAAATACTGTAACAAAAATAAAATGCATTGAATATTTGTTTTAAAAGCAGCACAAAATATTTTAATCAGGCAATTGATTCTTTTGTTATTGATAAATCCAAAAACTAATCAAATTTTTTTAGTAAGGCTAGCTATAGTTACCTTTAATTGGCCTAAAACAGATATGAGAATACCACCATCAAACATGGGTTGAGCATCTACAGCAGTAATGCTATGAGCAATCTTCTGGAATGTCAAGCTCTAGGGATATAAAATATATATATAAAAAATTAGCAATTATTACTAGACAAACAAATGTTATTACAAATTAATAATAATAATTAAAAAAACTAAATTTGTCTAACTAACTAAACTAAACTAACTAAAATTGTCTTAAAAAAACTAAATTTGTTTAACTAACTAAAATTGTCTTCATTTCTATTGAAATGACTACTGAATAAAGGGTGAGAGAAATTGTTTTATCTCATTCACTTTTCTCATCTGAAATATCACAGCATTATGATATTTTAGGCTTGATACATCTGCCTTTATATCAAAAATCAGAATAATGGCAACAATAACAAATACATAAAAAAAAATCAATTTTATGCTGTACTTACAAGTGTGTATAAATATAGCAATTATAATATTAAAAAGTATTATTGTAAAATAACTAGAAAATATTTTAAAAACTAATTGTTTGAATTTCAGGATGATTTAAAAATGATTTGCAGGCAATAATATACTTTAAAGCTTTTGAAAAAAGTTCAAATTTCATTTAAGATTTATTTAAAAGAAATCTTAGTGAGCATCAATTACTCTACTACTAATCACGTGCCAAATTTTGTAGTTCTAGGTTCAGTAATCTGCCCTGATGAAACTTTTTGAATTATTTTGTTTTCCTTACGCATACCATTTACAGACAGTGACAACCTTGCAAATATTATATCAATATTTCAAATTTAACTAAAAGTTGCATTCATCTGACAATAAATATGAATATTTTAGATTTAATAAAGATTCAGGTTATTTTTTAAATATGTGTTTATATACATTACTAAGAATTATACATTGCAGAACAGTTTTTCACAGCTGAAGTGCAATTAGAAATTTATATATTTAATTAATAAACAACTAATTTAATATATTACAACTTTCAATGGTATGAATGTAAGAGTACAGAGTATTGCAAAATAATTTAAAACTTGATATCCAATTATATACCTGATAAGAGATACCGAGAAGTATATATTTTAAAATTGATCATCCAAATTTGCATAACATACATTACAAAAGAGTCCAATATAATATCCATCTGTGTGATCAATAATTGTGTTTCATTTCAATCAAATTTCTCATGCATAACTTGATATTCATAATTTCATCAACAAAGTATTTTTAATAACCCTATTCTGTTAATGATCAAAAGAATATTTGTAACAATTCATTACAATGATATGATAGGGCTATTACAGAATGCAACAACTCTGATTATTCATTTTTAAATTCATGCTGTTTTTCACATTTCTGTAACTTCACTTTTATCTTAATAAAATTGCGTAAATAATAAGCAGAATCTTTCCCTAGCTTTCAATAATAGAACGTTCATGTTATTAAATATATGATTAAAGATGAAAAGTTTGAATTCATTGCAACAATGAAATGTACTCTTAAAAATTTTATATAAAAATATTGTCTAAACTGGTATTAATTAAAAATAAAAATTGGAATTTTAAAATGGTATGCACAACAATTACTTTTGTACAAAAATCTGCAATACTCAAAAATGTTTTTGAGTATTGTAGAAAAACAAAATATTACTTGATTTAAAAAAAAAATAATCAAAATTACTCTCATGAGCATATTCTCACAAGCCAAAATATATTTATATTAATACTGGTCAAACTATCTATTTAGTAAAGATAGGCAACTCAACATTTGCCTTTTTATGGACAGATGTCGTTTACATTTAATAAGTTTACATTAAATATAAAAAGATAGAGAGAATTAAGTATCACAATACCTGAATTTTTTGAATAATTTTTGAACAACCGAAAAATTGTTCACCTTCAAAAGTCATCATAGAGCGCTCTTCCTAAAAATAAATAATGCAGAATTAGTGACAATTAACAGCAAGATGTAAATATACATTTAAAAGTTTCAGTTAATATGTCAAGTTAATATATTGGACGGAAATTTCAACAATTTTATTTATTTAATAAAACTTGTTAATACGGAATCAGAAAAATTGATATTTTAAAAGTATTTTTTAAATGAAAATTTTTACATAAAATAAACAGAATGGAAACAATATAATTGTATACTTGGAAATATCAAATTATATATCAATTTTATATACTTTTCTATTCATTATTAAATGGGATTCATAAAAAGTATTAAGATAAAATATTAAGTAGAATTCATAGTTTAATGAATCGATATGCAACTGAAAATATATATAGATTAATGTGTGCTTGTGTATTGATTGCATGCCATTGGTGAACTTTTTGCTTAACAGCATGTTATTGGCGAACATAATTAACAGACAAAACTGACACTTTTGGCAATAATCTGTGGTTGCCATAAACGTAACATCTTTGGCAATTAATCGCCAAGATGTAGTTAATATGCAAGTACTGATTGATGCATCCAACGATTGAACAGGGTGTTCATTCAATAAGGGGTGACAATTCATTAATTGAAATTATTAGTAAAAGAAGCAGACTTTTAAAAAATATCAATATCTAAAACCAAATGCAGTGGAATCTCCAAATATCAAACATTTTTCAAGTCTTGGATTTTAAAGAGAAAATGATTCTATAATTTGAATAAAATTTACATATAGCGAACACCAATAATGTTTTGTTTTTAATTTCTACAATCTTAATCCTCTTCAAAAGAAAAACTGCTTTTTGCAATTAAATTTCAGCAGACCAGACATTATTTTGAACAGAACATTTACAACAGCCCAGTGTCAAGGACTTAAAAGTCAGAATTGAAACCTTTTCATTTGTGATATTTCAAAATGATGAATTTTTGAAATGCGACTCAAAATTTTGATTTTCAGTGCTTTTTTAATGTATGTAAACACACACTAGCAAATAATTTTTATTTTCATTTTTTCTTTCTTAATCCAAAATATCTGTATTCATGATTGTGATTAAATATTTCTGTTTCTATTTTTCTATTATTCTAATCTTTAACATCTAAAGTAATTTTTACCCCCCCCCCAAATCACTGTTCTAATAGCCTAATTACAACATTTTTATATTTTTCTGTAGTATCATCGTTTATTTTAGCATTTGCGTAAATTTGAAATTTTTCAAGAATACAAAAAGCAATTTTTTTTTAATGATCCTTGATAAAGATGATATTTTTATGCCTTATTCAGTAGCTAAATGGTTACAGACATAAGGAGAGATATTCCCTTATATCTGTTAAAAATTTTCATATATTGCTTGTACAAAATATTTGCCAATGATACATGTTATTCTCAGCTTCTATTCTAAGAATTCACTTCCAACCATGGAAAATTCTTTTAACCTTTTGACACTTGAAAGTAGTAAAAACATAATAGGTAACAACAAGGGGGTTAAAATTCAGTTTAAATTTTATTTATATAAAATTTTATCTATATCTCCCTAAATAGAAATTTGTCAGCATAAAAGAGAAACTCAGCTCAATAAACAATGTAGAAAGTGGAACAGAAAACAAAGAAAGTGAAATTTTAGCACGTATGGTATCAAAAATATTGGAAAATTTTAACTATGTAAAATTGATCTTAGATATTTTAATGCTACTAAAGTCATTTTTAATCTTAAAAATTACCTATATACAATCACTTTAGTAAGAAAATGATGAAAAAAAATTTCAGCATGTATTTCTGAAAACTGAAATTTCCACACACTGTAATTTTTAGGTATCTTCAAGTTTGATATAAAAAAATTACACTCCATAACTAAAGTCACTAGTTACTCAAGATTCATATTCGATAAATCTTTTTGCAGATTTCCATCAAGATTGCATCTTGTTCCAGAATCTTTAAGTTTTGGTTCCATTTCCTAAAAATTCATACGGCACAGTCAACAATTTATGCTGACAGTACACAGAACTTTACAAATATATCACAGATGAATGAAATAATATGTAATTTTAATCATCACTCTTAGGGCTATAGAAAGATTGATACATAAAAAAATATTCCAAATAAAGTTTTACTTAACAGAATATCAAATATCTGTGATTAAAACTAAATTTTATTAAAATATATCAATTTTAAACACTTAAAGTTATACAATCAATTTGAATTTGAACTAGTAAAAAATAATTTATAAGTCAATGACTTTTTAGATGCAATTTTAATAGAATTATGTTTCATAACAATTATAACATTAAGATAAAAGTGACAAATATAAACAAACTTTCAACAAGACTGTAGATAGCAAATGATTTTAATTTTCTTTTAGTATCCAATTAACACCTCAAAGCATATTAATAAATTTAAAAGAAAAACAAAATTCTTACAAATATCTTCATTTCCATTAAGAAATTATGTTTGAATCAAACATAAGCTTCTACAATAAAGCAGAACTGATTGTTTAAAAGAAGAAGGGGGGAAAAAACATTACAAATTAATATTAGGGAAAATTTTGACATATATGCAATATAAAATCTTTGGCTCATTCATTAAAGTAAAGAATATGAAAAAAAAAAATCTCTAGATTCTAAGTTCAAAAACTTTCATCAGCAAAGTTTAAAATCCAATCTTCATAATTCTTACAAAAAGCCACCCCCCCTCCAAAAAGTAAACATTTCAAAGGAACCTGATCTTATATATATGGGACTATTAAATCTAACCAAGGTCATTTCTAAACTGCTAGAAATAAACTACTATTTGTAGAAATGCTTTAAATGATGTAAAGCCCAGTCAGTAAATACAATGATGAAAACATTATGAAGACTAAATTTTTATATAGTTTCTTAATTCTATAATCATAGTAGCCCATTAGCACAGTAATCTTATTCCCATCAGTCAAATTATTTTTAACACATTAATATTTTGAACAACAAATAAAGTTCCTTGCAATCAAAACTGATGAAAGTATCATTTTCCCCCTTAATAATTTGATCAGTTTTGACTACAAATGAGTAGAACATTTTTAGGTATTATTTTGAGTAGGACTTTTTTTTTTAACATTAACCACATACTACTGATAAGCTCTTTGTTAAATCTTATGCTACTGAAGAAATTGAATGCTATTGTCGCCATGATAAGTTTATGAATTTTTTTTTGCTGATTAATCGCAGGTTGCAAGGCAAATTAATCACTTGCGTACAGTAAATATCCAAGTACCTTTCTTGTTCAAATTATCAAGAATATTTCCTTAAATATAAATATTGAATCAAATAATATAAAATATAATTCTTTACATCATTTGAAGTACATGATTAATTTTAAATCTATTCCTATATCCAGAAGTTCAGAGATTAGCGACTGGCCACAGTTAGAGTGCGAATCTAAAACATAAAAGTATTAAACCATGAGATGGAGGAAGAGGTTATTTTCTCTTTTGTTAATAATAACTATTTTTTTTTTCTTTTCTTTAAGTGATATCTTCTTTTTGTCAACCATAACTTTATAGGCATAGACAGTCTTTACCTCTCTATGTATATTTAGTGCTATGCAATTTTTCATGTAAAAAAAAAAAAGAGTTTAAGACAGACTTTATATTTTTTTAGTATATAAATGAGAAAAGTTCTGAAATTACAATTAAGAATATAGGTAAGTTTTAAATACTTCTTAATAAATGCTCTTGTAACAATAAAAAGAGTTATTGACTTAAATAAAAAAATATTTTTTCAATAACTAAATTACATTAGTAAATTGTTACACAATGAGAATATTTTAAATACAGAAGGGATTAGGCAATAAAATTAAGAATATCGTGCAGGTTTTTACTAAATGTCAACCAAATCTTGTCAAACATCAGAAAACTATAGTCTGTGTATTTTCTGTAGGCGGCTCAAAGTCACATTTTCTACCTCGTTATTGTTTGTCTGGTACCAGAAATACGATAGAAAATGTGACCTTGAACCACCTGCAGAAAATACAGACTATAGCAAATACCAAAATTAAAAGGATATGGCTGAATTGCCACATTTGAAGAATTCTCCTCTGTGGAATAAATACAATTTGGCACATGTACCTTATTTTTTAGTCAGGCCAACCAAGCATAATAATGATTTACAAGGAAAAAAAAAAAAAAAAAGGAAACATTGTAGAAAAGGCAGCTAATAATCTGTTATTTTTTTTCTTCTCAAAAATATAAAATAGCAAGTTGGATAGTTATGTATTTTGTCTACTGAAAAACATGTATAAAATGAATTAAGTTCGTTATTTATTTGAATTCGTAGATTATATTTTACTTATATAATTTATATCTACTAGAGAATTACAGCCATATATATAGTTTGACTAATGCAAAAAATAACGTAAAGAATATTGAATAAAACAAATTGAAAAACTATATATATATGAATCCCATTATTGTTTTATTTTCATTAATTTGCACCTTTTTCTCCATAAGATGATTCTATGCAACCATGCTTAATTTTTCATTAAAGGAGAGTATTCTTTATAACATATTACTGTAGGATACAAAGATTATGACACTATATATAAGTTTTAAAACAATATTGAGTGCATTTAGAAAGGACTAAAAAAATAAAGCAACATAGGAATATTGGGTACATTATAGCAAATCACACCAAGTTCCAAGCTTTTTAAGGTGATAATATGCCAAATGTGTGTTATTAAAATTTCTAATAAACAAAAGCAAAAAATCAATGCCTCAAATTGTGAAATACAAATAAAATGATTCAAATTTTAATTTAAACTGGTGATGTAATTTTACTCGCTCCAAATTTCAACCTTTCCTTATGTGGTTCATTTTTCCTCAGCTAAGTGTTTGGAATGCCTGTTCTCTATCCTTAGCTGAAAGCAATTTTGTTTCTTTTTTCTCAAATTCTTCAATTTTTTTAAAAAAAGTCTTATTATGGCATCTTCTCACTTTGCTTTGCAAGTGCAGCTGAATTGAGTGATAATTTGAATACATTTTTTTTTAACAAAGTGAAGTTGATTGCAGTATGTAAGATTATTTAATTACTGGTAAGTATATATGTCTAATTTGTAACAAGAAAATCAATCTGGTCGAGAGGAATCAGAAAGAGGATGGTTTCAACTGGGTTTGTCGCAAGACAGACGTGGTAACTACATTAAAAGATCAGTTTGAAAGTGTAGTTTGTTTGTGTGTAACAAGAGTGAGCCTATAATTTTGATAATTAATCATCTGTGGATGAAATGCTCAAGTAGCAAATGACTTTGGGATAAAATTCCAACTGACGGTGAAACTTCATGCGATTGGACAAAATATATCGATTCAAAATTGCTTCATAAAAAAAACAAAAGAGGTATCACTATCTTTGGCTTAGAATAATGCTTCTTAAATTATGAAACAATATTAAGCTTACAAAATTTTAACTATAATATTTTTTTAAAAATTGTTTAATGTGTTTAAAGAAAAACACCTAAATACAAATGATTTCAGTACAATTTTATTAAATAATCAATCTGAGTTTTATTTTAATTATTACTAATAATCTTTTTTTAAACAGTTATTTAAACTTTCAGTTGCAACAAAAATTATTAAATGAAAAGCTTGCAAAAGCGCCCCCTCCCCTTTTTAACAATATTTCTGAAAATATGCAATATAAATTTAGAATCAGCAGTATTCTGCTTTCATTCCAAATATAAACAGAAAGTAACTTCCAAAAGATAATTTTCATAATTTACGGGTTAAATAAAAAAAACTCGATATTTTAAGGTCTTTAAAATCAATTCATTCTTTGTTATACGTCTTGTAGATAAGATGGCACATACAAATCAACATAAAAACTTCCTTTTTCTTATAGATACTTAAAGGGGTTGACAAACATCACAATAAGAAAATAAAAAAACAAAAACACCACAGAATTCAAGGAAATGCAACCGAAAAATTCGATTTTTCTAGAACCGATAAATATGAGATTAGTTGAGTCAGGTGTAATTAAAATAGATAAATGAAGATTTTAAGCACAAATAATTGAAAAACTATAACTGATATTACGACACACTAAGTTCAGGTATAAGATAATTATATATCAAAGGAAAAAATTTCTCCAGTTGAAAAAATTGTTATCTAATAAAGAGAAATTATGCAGAACACATTTACATTTATACAAAATATTCCGTGAATACATTAAGCACTGATAAAAAGAAAGCATTCAATTGATGAAGCAACTTCTTGTATTAATTACATAATCATTAAAAAGCATTTTCATTCATATTTTTACACTCACGTTGTAAAAGGTAGCCAAAGTTGCACGCCTAGCCGGATCATCGAAGATACCATAGAACTGTTGAACGAATGTTTTAGCAAGAGTATCGTATTGCGGATTTAAAGTCATTGTTCAAATAAAATTTCTAGCATTAAATAATTATTTATATATAAAAGGTGCTCTAAAAAATGCACAAATTATACAATTTAGGAAAAATTATGCTTCATTCAGTTTCCCCGCAATGAGAGTGAAAATAAAAGTAGGAGTAGCTTTTTATTAACTGCGATAAGACTTTCACTGCAGCACAGAAAAAATAACAACTAATTAAAAAAAAGAGTTACATTAGAATGTTTTTGAGAAAAATTAAATTTCTGGAGATGCATATATTTATAAGATACGGACCTTTAATTTTCCATCAACTGTTTGGAAAATTATACAAAGTAAAAATTTTTGTGAGAGTCATTGCTCCTACCCGTAACTCTTTCACATCGTCTGGTTTAGTTATTTGGTAAACAAATATGTCATGTTGAATTGACAGCTTTAGTATATTTTATATATTAAAGAAGATTATTTCACTTTCATATTTAAAACTTTTGAAGAAAATTTAAAACAATAGCTGTGGATTACATTTTCTAAGATTTCGGAAATACATAACATACTATACTTAAATAATATGTGGGCTCCATTGTAGAAATACGTCATTTTAAAGAATTGGAAAAGTAAATTCTAACAAATATTCCGAAATTTTGAAAAGCTGTTTTTCAGTAAAAATTTGCCATGGATGCAAACATAAGTCGCGGATATGTACAATTAGATAGACCCGGTGATGTGGAGAGACTCGTTGAAAAAAATATTGACCCTATTAACCGACCGCCAAATGACAGATGTCATTGTATTTATATTGCCCTATTGTTAGCAGGTGTTGGTTTTCTTCTTCCCTACAACAGTTTCATCATAGCCGTGGATTATTTCCAATCACGATATCCAGCAACAACTATAGTATTTGACATGAGCTTAATTTACATTTTAGTTGCTCTTGTTGCTGTCATCATCAACAATCTTCTTGTTGAGACACTGTCTCTGAAAACGAGGATTACATTCGGTTATGTTGTGGCATTTTTTACTTTGCTTTTTGTTGCGTTCTTTGAAATTTGGTTTGAATTATTCGATTTACGAATAGGTTATTATGTCAATTTGCTTGCTGTTGCTATCGTTTCTTTTGGATGCACAGGTGAGCAAAATGTATAGATAATATTTTATCTTCCTATTGATTTTTTAATGTTTTTTAATATTAATTGTTGTTTTTTATTCAGCCTAAATTTACATATCCTAATTTTTGATTAATCTTGTCATTTTTTTTTGTATATATTTACTAAAGAAATATAAATTTGTTATAACTACAACATTTGTTTGGAATCTGTGAAGCTTTCCAAAATATTTCTCTGTGAATGCATTTATTTTAGGAATAAATGGTTTAAGTCAGGATTAAACATTTTTATAATGAATATGTTAAAGCATTCTTAGATTGTTAAAGGAATCTTTTTGAAAAAATAGTAGTGTACTAATTCCATGCCAGCAATTAATTTCCTAAGATGCTATGTTTATTGTAACCAATCACAGATAATATGTTAGTCTACTGATTACGTTCTCCATTGGCATGTGGTTTAACTAAAGTTCGTCAGTGACATGTAAGTGAAGGCAAATACCATTAAATTATAAAAAAAATAATAAAATCTTTAAAAAAAATGTGATTTCTAATCAATACATTTATTTTTGTACTTTTTTACTTACTGATCCATAGATTAAATTTGTCAAATACTATTAAAAATTTGTGAACTTTTAGCAATTGTTTTCTTAATTATTGGTACTAAAATGGAATAATACTAATATTTCAGTTTGGTGACAATTTGAGTTCTAATAATGGAAAAATAGTGTATATTTCCAAATGGTAGTCATTGTGTATAAGTGAATTTTTTCCTTAAAAATTTACCTAAAATTTGAACAATGAACTGAGATACAAATTTTTTAAAAATTTCTTGACTTTCAAATATGTTGCCATGAAGCTGAAAATGTTGCCAAGCAAGTAAAATGGGTGGAATATATTCCAATCAAGTTGGTATACAGTAAATCAGAAAATGCCAACAATGATTATTTTTTTCTTTGGTAATTTTATCTGAAACTAGCACATTTTTTCTCATTCATTTGCTTTCTTTTATATGATCTATGCTGTTCTTATTTTCTGTGTCATTTTATTTTTTGTTGGAAAAATAAGTGAGAATAATATCTTTATATGGCAAATTTTAAACTGTAAATAATCATATTTGTAAGTGATCCTAAATGCTTCGTCTAATTCCATGCAGTATTTTCTGCCAGACTGTCTCCTCTGTAAATGGTAATAAAAGCTTGATACATTTTTTTTTCATAATTATATCTAAAACACCCTACGCTAAGCCTAGAAATTAAGAATTAAACTTAGTGGTGTAATTTTGCAGAAGATTTTGCTGATGATTTAAACACTGGTTCCTGCTCAATAAATGAATTTGAGATTCTTTATGTTATATGGATTGCCAATTTGAAGAGTACATCTTTCCTTTCAGATAAGGAAAATCATTGACACTCCTTATCATTATCTGAAAGGAAGGAAATGATGACCTCAAATTTATATCTGTTTTGGATATCATGCGAAAGCTTTCTATTCTTTGAAACATTGCTCCAGATTTGAATTGTTTCAATTATCAGCTTTTGACCCATCTGCTCCAAGTTCTTGTGAGAAACCTAGAATAAAGTTAAACATAATATTTGAGAATTTCCCACCTGTCAAAGATGTATTAATCTGAGCGCAATCAATGCAAATTTGGATCCATTTTTAACACAATATTATGTACTTTTAGACAATTATAAATTGTTTTGTTCAGCAAACCATGTTTTGATGAGGATTCTCTAATCCATAAATTATGCAAATTCTAAATTTTCAATTCCTTCTATTAACTTACTTCTTCCCTTATCTGTATTAACAAGATATATAATATGAAACTTCCCAAAGTCTCAAATTTCTCAACACACCAATAATTTCTTCAGAGTTCTTATTACAATGGTTGAAAACTACCTATGCACTTTTATTTTTATAAACAAATATCATTTTATTAAATTAACTTTGAAATATTTTTAATTAACAAATTTAAATTAAAAGGACAATTTAAAATTAGATATGGATATACAATAAGAACACTCCATATGCTATTTACAGATCATTTTAATAATATGGTTGCTTGGCAGTTCTCTGTAAATCTTCTGTTGAATATCTCAAAGTGGCTATATTGAACAATTCTGAAAGTAAAACAGCTCGTTTTCACAAAAAGAATAATTAATTTAATTTTAATTTAATGTTTTCTTAAGAAATATATAGAAATAAAAAGTGCTGTATTTAGCAATTAATGACTTGTCCTTAGCTAATGAAAATGTATTTTTTTTTAGATAAATGGATCTGTATATAAGTTAATTCACTTTAATTTAGTTTTAGAAAAAAGAAAGAGAGAAAAAAAAAAAACTTCTTAAAAATTCTCTGTTTATACACAGAAATATATTTATTTTTCTTTATTCATAATAATTCATATAAGAATATCATAAACAAATGACATATGATTGTAGGGTTGAATTCATGACTATTTTTTCTTCATTATTGAACATTATTCCATTATCTGTGTGATAAAAAAAGCAAATAAAAATATGATATAGTCTTGATGTCCTAAAAGCAGCCTATAGATATACCTCAATTTGTATTTTTCAGTTTTCTTATTTTATCTATTTGCTTGAAAATGTGTTGTTCTTATTTTATGTCTGGATTGGAATTCTTATTTGTGATCTAGTTATAAACTGATGGTTTTAATCTTATCTATTGAAAATAACTATGCATTCCATTATCAAAGTTATATATGGTAGCCACATATTATTGACAAATCTATAGCTTAACTACATACCATTGGGAAGCATAATCAGTTGATTAATATGACAGCTTTGGCAATAAATTGTTGATTGCAATTAACATGACATCTCTATAGATTATAATCTTGTGGATTCACACATATCAAAAATCTTCTTAAATTTACTCATCAACTTATTATGTGATTCTGAAAATTAATTTTACTGCAAACTCTTATCATTTTCTTTTCAGCTGTACCCTCTTTAGACACCAGTTGTTCTAATAATTTTCCTATATAAATACATTATTTTTGAAGATGCAATTTTAAATTAATTTTCATTTTTACATTGTACCCTAGTTCAACAATCCAGTTTCTATGGATATACCAGTATGTTGCCTGCTCGTTATACACAAGCAGTTATGACTGGGGAAAGTGAGTATTTTACCCTTTCTTTTATTCATGTTTTATTAACCATGATTTTTAACTGCTTTTGTTATATTAATTTAAATTCTTTGTGAAATGAATATATATATATATATATATATATATATATATATATATATATATATATATATGTACTTAATGTTTGCTAAAAAACAAATTTAACTAACTAAAGATTTAGTAATTAGTTTAGTTAATTTCATAAATCATTTTTTTTCCAATTCAAAATACAACAATAAAAGGTACATGTATGAAAATATAAAGCCAATATAACTTCAAATCCTAAAACATTTAACCAGTTATGTGCATTCGACATGTATCGCATGTTGATCCAAAACTTCTTTTTGACATGATCAATGTGTAAATTTTTTTTATCTAATAAAAATAGAATCTTATTCGCTTTATTGTGATTTTTTTTGAAAAATTTATTATGCAACTATTTGTATTGCGTTTTATGTGTATATGCATCATCGCGTGACTTTAAAAAGGGGAACTTGATGGATGTTAAAAATAAATTCCATAGTTGCCTCGGTAATACAATAATCTGATTTTTTTCCCCTCATTTTTCCTGATATTAAGATGATGGAGTTTAAAAAATTTCAAATATTTTCAGAATGTATAGGTGGTATGTTTACTAAACATGATATATTTATAATATCTCTTTCTTACTTTTGCAAGATGAATTAACATGCTTTTACTTGCATATAAAATTTATTTTTCCGATTGTTTATTATTTTCTTCTTCCCTGTAGGTGCTGCTGGATTATTAGTATCAACAAACAGAATTTTAACAAAAGCTCTTTTGGAAAATGAGAAATTCAATACAATTATTTTTTTCTGCATTTCTATTGCATTTATTGTTCTTTGCTTTGTTATTTTTGTCTTACTGCGACGTTCTGAGTTCATTTACTATTATGTCAACCGCTGCCGTGATTACTCAGATTCTGATGATCTCCAGAAGCACATAGTTTTAGAACCTACTGAAGATGTTGGATTGGTAAGTGTTCTATGCTTTGTTTTATAATAATTCTCTGTATTAAAAGTCATCTATAGTTTTAAATTATTAATTATAACTATAGACTATTTAAACAATGAGGACAGTGCGGAGATAACTATGGGTACACACAGTTAAGAAGGTGTAAGAATATATTCTTAAATTATTATTAGTTAACAATGTGTTTAAAGAGAATTTAGTTTAAAATACCTGTAATTAATGTTTTATAGAATGAAATTATACTAGAAATTATACTAGTAAATCAATACTAGATTTACTAGTATTGATTATATACCTTTTTTTGTTGTTGTTAAAATCTGTCTTTTTGCCGGGTATATTAAAATGAATTTGTTTTTCTTAATTATTTATTTAAAACATCTATAGATTTTTTTTATTTACTATGTTCAGTATAATTTTTGCATATAATCTCTTATCTTAGATGTACATGTCTCGCATACATACATGTTACATTTAATGTAAATATAGTTATGCCTGTTTTTCTTATGTAACCTAATAAACTTAATATGGTAAGATTTTTGTACATTTTGATTCATGCATCAAACAATAAATTGAAGCTACAATTTTATTTTTCATGATATACACTATCCATTTCTTCAGCTAATTGAAGGTTAAAATTCTTCTTACCTTTCGCATAATTTGTTTATATCAGAATCTGATCCAAATTGGTCTTCATTTATGCTGGCTATTCTTTTTATCAATGCCATATTTTTTGAAGACTTAGCCATAATATCTTTAGCTAAATATATATAAATGTGTATATAAATAAATATCTTTTTTCATAATACCTTGAAAAATTCAAATCTTTATTTACAAAAACAAATTTTTGCTAAGTTTCCAAATAATACCTTTAAAAAATTCACTGTTTATTTCTTTTTTTAAATAACAAAAGAAGCTTTGCTTGAAAATTGTTTTTTTCCTTTGCAAAGTTTAGTTTCGAAGAGATTATTTTTGATAAGGTTTGCTCTAATTGTAAACAAATAATTAAAACTCATTAGCTGATGCATTCATTGCTAAACAGATATAATTTAATTTGCATTTTGCAGTAATTGATCTATATAAATTAAATCTATAAATTTTTATAAAAGTAGGTATACAGCAACTTAGAAATAATAAAATATAGTAGTTGTTCCAATGAAAATGAGCTAAAATATATATTTGCTGCATTATATCATTAAAAACAAATATGTAATGTCTAAAGAATGGTATTTGCATATTTCAGAATTTTTAAGCATAAAACTGAAAATTCATCATATTAATGGATTTTGTAAATCTATTGTTAATTTCGTGAGAAGTACAAAAATACTCATTATGTCATCAATATGCAACAATGACTGTTTCTAATTTTCGTACTCTTTTTAAACAAATTATTGTAATAATATACTTTGAAGCAAAATATTTAAATTTACTTATTTTCTTTTTTATTTCAGCATTATTTAATGTTTTGTGACTTTTCAACTGGTGATGAAGTTTCATTGCATTTAAGTTGCAATTATTAATAGTTTGAAACTTATGTTTATGCTGTAGCAATCAGAGAGGAAAGAAGTCGACATTTAGTAAGGATATTTTAAAATTGCATTTTTTTCTGCTTCTCCTTACTGATTTGACATTTTATTCTGGTGTACTCTTTTGAAGTTGCTTTTTTAAAAATTCATTAGTTTTCTTCCCTTTTTTACCTGACATACCAATATTAGTCATTATTAAAAATTTCTTACATATTGATATCCTTATACTCTTAATATGAATCTTATATCACTAATAGCTTGGTTCTAAAAACTTCTTTTTCTGCATTTGGCACAAAATTAGCTTTGTTAAATCTTATGCCAAAATTTTTTAATAACTCTCTGATTGCTCTTTTAAAATCTGTTTTTCCTTCATTATCAACTGATACAGTTTATGGAATAATGATATATCTATTGGTCTTTTATTCTATTTCTTATTTTGAATATGTTTATATTAACTCTAGATTGTTTATATCATATGTATATGGTATGCAATAGTTAAATACTATATACTTCATATTTTTAATTTAACCCTTTAAAGGACCATTTTTTTCTAATGATATTATGTTAAAATATTTTTAGGCTTGAAATTAGAATAAGAAAAGGGATTCATTTAGCTTATTAGATAAATTTAATTTGATTAATTAATAATTAAGTAACAAATCAAGACACGTCATTTTGTGTAAGATAAAGAACTGAAGCATCTAAGTTTCTGTCTTTCTAAAAAAATGTCAGAACTTATGCAAACCTACATAATTTCATATAAAGTTTGATAAATTTGGTGGGAAGCATACTTCCCACGGCCCTAGAAAGGGTTAATTATAAGACAGACCATTATACAATGAAGAGAATAAAAGGGACTCATTGTCTTTTTGAATCTGCTCTAACATTCTGCAAACATGATGAACTTTTTAATAATTTCATTTGACCTCTAGTTTTTTTAAGTATATATATTTTAGGTTAGCCGATGGAGTAATCTAGTTAATTGGTGGTTGAGTGGTTATTGTTTTTCCTTTAATAGAAAATTTTTAATAAGATAATCATTGATGAGTTATTATAAAATATATAAATAATATTAGTTACACTGTAATATTATCTTTCCTATTTCAAGCCAAAATTGGCTTGAAGAATTTGGTCATATTGAAGGGAGTTTACATTTTTTGAAGACAAAATAAGTATTAAAATTGATTATAATTTATTTTTGATATAATGAATTTCAAAACTTATCTAATTTTGTTTTTAAAAATTTCATTTGAGCATTTTTATTTTTATTTGAAAATTGATTAAGGGGTGATCATTTTTTTCGATTTCATTTTTTTAAAATTTAGAAGCAGAAATATCTCACCTATTTCTTGAGGAACAGACAATTGTATTATCTATTTTTCCATTTATTTGATAGTTTCAAATTTTCGCTTGCATCTGATTGCAACTCATATCAGTGAGTTCTTTATCAGAATTTAAATGGGAAACCTCAGAAAAGAAGAGATGATGAGAGATATGTACCTGAAAAATACAAAATTTCATTACTGGTCTGCATTAAAAACAAACTTTTGTGGACATCATGTAGAATTATGACGGGGATGAGAGTATCCCTTATCTTTGCATAAAGACAGTTCATCTTTCTGTTTTTCTAGGAAAAAGGATGGTGGATTTCAATTTATTTTCTTGTAATGTATTTGATCGTATATACTTTTTTTCTTTTCTCCCTCACTCCCTCTTTTTTTCTTTTTTTTTTTTTACTTTCCCATATTCAAAGTATACAAAAGTATATAAAATATTGTAATCGAGAGAAAAAGAAATTCAAGACTTTGATGTATCTTTATGTTTCAGACTTTCCTGAGTTCAAAAGATTTAATTGTGTCTGATTGTCATTGTCTGTCCACTGCGATATCTATCATCAAAGCATTTAGACGGTAACTTGAAAATGTTTTGAGTTAGACAGATGAAATTTAGTATATGATCTTTACAGCAAATTTGTAGAACACTATCAAATTTTGAATGAAATTCTTTCTGAGAAAGTCTGTCTGGTTGCTCAAATATCAGTTAACATGATCATTACAAAACAAGGAGAGCTAGGTGGATGAAATTTGATACATATTTAATAATTAAATTGTGGATATATACAAATTTGTATATCAAATTTTGAGATAAATCTCAGCTTGATCATCTGTCTGCCTATACTTTTTCACTTTAAATGCATGAAATTAGCTTCTTGATTTTATGACTACAATTATAATTCTGTATCAATTTTTGGTTTCAATTGATTGGAAAAATAGGCATCCAAAATGTACATTAAGTTTTCTATGGCTTTTGTATTAATTGCATCCTAACAATATATCTTCCCCAACAAATATATAGCCAAAAATTTAATAGACTCTTTTATAACTGTAGTTTGCCAATGGCATGCAGTTAATAATATACATGTATGTTTAGTACAGAGTATATAAGAAAATTTTAAGAAGGTCACAACCCTTGGTTTCTTGATAAATAGTTTAAAGTCTTGGTGATAAAAGAAATAAATTTATGTGAAGTTGAATGAGCATTAACTGTTACTGTTTAGAAGGTATAAGGGTACAAGTAGTCATTTTTAGAAGTTATGCTTATGGATGAAATATTTTATTCTAAACAAAAGGGGCCATGAAGAGGAATTACCATCATGTAAAGGTGGCAGCTTCAAAAAATTTTAATGCTCTGTGAACTTTTTATTTTGTTCATCATATAATTGAGGCAAATTATAAATTGAACTTATCTTCAATCTTTTTGACTGCCGATATATAACTATGATATCAGGATGAGATCCTTCACTTCTTATACTAGTTTTTCTAAAATAAGTGTACAATTCCTGTTTTCTGATATCTTATTTTAGGTGGATATGTTAGATCCATCCGAGGCAAAATGTGGCAAATATGGAGTTCTCTCTCTCCGGTCTCCTCCTTCTTCACCAGTTGTCCAATCAGAAGCAGAGGTGGATCCTTCCATGCAGGATGGCAGTGAGGATAATTGGATTGGTTCTACTGAATCAGTGCATGCGTCTATTGTTTATGGAGGTGGAACTAGGTATAGAGTACAGGATGTTGTTGTATGTATGAGAGGCACAACTTATTCCAAACATATCCAATGGTGGAGAGGAATAAAAAGTAAATATAATTTTTATTAGTATGCAATTTATGTTGACTTCAATCATACAAGTGTATTTTTTAAAAAAATATTTGACTGGTCTATAATTACTATTGTTTATCAAAATAAACAAACAATATTAATATACAGTGAATAATTGCTTAATAAATATTTTGGACAATGAATAAGTGATGAAATAAGCATTTACTTGAAAGTTTATTAGATTTAGGCAATGATGAAACAAAAAAATTTGTGGGTCAAATTGGTTGAGATATCTATTAGTTATTTGTTTTGCTGGTACAAGATAAATGTACCAATGAAGATAGAATGCTGCTGGCAGTAGTTTCCTTGTTTCCTTTAGAAATAGAAATTCTTTATTTTTTATTATTAATTAATGAGTATGTAAATAATCCTTACTTCCTTCAATTTCATTTTTATGACATTTCTTTGTTTTGTTCTTTTACTTTTATAAGTACTATTTTCACTTTTCCTTTGCAGTTTTTTTATATGTGTTTGTATTACTAGCTACTTTTGATTGCTAATTAATTTGCTGAGATTAATTCATGTGAAAGTTTCTGATAGTGTCGATTATAGGGGACATTTCCCTAACGAAGTATTTCTGCACTGCTTGTGAGCACATACCCTGTGCTCCTGTTTGCAAAACAATAGAAGATTCTATGCAAGAAAAATCAGGAAACAGTTTTCTTGATGTCATTCATTTATCCATCTAATCAAATCGAAACAGATCAATTGGTGTCAGTGGTATTTTAGTATAAAAAATGCCAGATTTTATAGATCTTGGCCATCAGACTTTCTTTTAGAATTCCGATTCACTTATATAACAGTTAGTTTTGACATTTTGCAGGCCTGGGCAGTACACACTAGAAGACACACTTTTAAAAAACTGAATAAATTTCTACACATTTTGACTTGCATCATGCTAATAATTTATATTAAGTTAATTCTTTAGTAACTATGAAAAAGTGCTTATTTTTTCTGTTTTTATTTATTTATTAGAGCTCAGACATGTTTTATACACATTGTTTATACTTATACACATTATTATTGAAGAAGATACTCCTGTATTTATAAATTTACCATGAGAACTTAATGAACCTAATGAAACAGAGAAGTACCTGATCATTCATATTTGACAAAATCTTAATATATTTTTAATATTAATTAATTTAGGATTAATAAAATTTGTATTTTTTATAAATTAATTTAAATTAATAATATCAATTTAATTGACATGTCTCGGAGCCCTTTCAACCTTAGGCAGCTACCTAATTAGAAATTATTCATTAATTCAAACACACTTTTATCATTAGTAAAGATGACTATTAGTTTTTTAAAAAATAACTCTTTAATTTTTAAAGCTTTTTTAATGGAAAAAGTAATGCATAAAAAAATTCCTTTCATTGAAGTTTAAATCATGGCTTATTTTCAGACATAGATTTAATATTCTCAATTTCAAATTTAGTATGGCAAAATAAGATATTGTAATAGGATGCTAACATTATTTTAGAATATATTTTAAACTAGAACAATTAAAACTGGTTCTTTTTTCCTTCACCAGGAGGCATTAAAAATCGGTGGGAAGTATCACAACTCATCTGGCCATATATGCTAAGCATTGGGTTGGCATATTTTGTGACATTGTGTCTTTTTCCTGGTATTGAAAGTGAAATTGTAAGCTGTTGTCTTGGATCTTGGATGCCTGTTATTCTGATGGCAATATTCAATTTTTTTGATTTCATTGGAAAAGTTAGTGTTTACTTTTAAAATTGATTATTTTGTGTATTTGTAAAAGGTATAATATAAAACTTTTTGTAGTATAAATTTGTATTTGTGTTATTATGTATTACTATTGAATTGAAAAATGTCATATAATCTTGAGAGATGTATATAGATGTATATTTTTTTCTATTATTTTGAAATTTATTTTAAAACAACTGTTTTATCAATCAACTAGGGACGTAAAAGGACATTCTTTCTTCTTCAGGCATCATCATTTTAGGGAGATTCAGATCCTGGATAATTTCTGATCTATGGGTTAAAGTTCAACAAACTTTTGATTAGCTAATTTTCTATCAACAAAAGTATCTTCTGAGTCAGGACCAATAATTTTAAAAGGATATCAATATTTGCAAAGGAGTTAACTTTTAGACTGCAGGATATTTTATAATTCAGAAAGTTATTTCGAAGAAAAAATGAATAAATAAAAATGCTTTTTATTCCTTAAATATTGGTCATGGACATATACTGTAAATTACAAAGTTGCGTAAAAAAAGGTGCAAAATGTTATGAAATCGATTAAAATTTTCAGGGGATTAAACTTTAAAAAATACAAAATATAAATTTTTATACATATCCCATATAAAATGTGCCCCATACCTTAATAAGGTCATGTACTAAATTTCAGAATTTTATCATGGAAACTCTCAAAGATATGTTAAAACAAAGTTGGTGAAGGGTCAATCACAAATTAAAATGCAAATGTTTACAGCTTCAATGCAGATGACGCGACGCAGGAATGCATCATAAGGAAATAAAATATACTTTATATCTTTAGTTTTAAATGCAAATTTTAAAATCTATGCTTCCTGAAAAATACTTTAAAATTTTATATCATCAATTACAGAATATAACTTAAAAATTCCTGAAAAATACTTTAAAATTTTATATCATGAATTACAGAATATAACTTAAAAATAGTACAGTCAATGAACTTGTAAAAACACTTATGTAATCTTTCCTTTAAGTTATTATTTCTACAAATTTTTAATACTTTTGAACCAACAAATAGCAAAATTATTATTTATTCAATCATTACTTTGTTTGTTAATTTGTGTACGACACAAAAAGACAGCAAATTAACTTTAAGTCAGCATTTTTGTAGTTTCATATCTTTGAGACTTTTTGTGATAAATTGCTGTAATTTTGTACATGATCTTATTAGAGGATGGGACTAACTTTTGAATGGGCATTAGTTAGTTTTGTATTAATTAAATATTTAATTATCTAAAATGATGTCTTTTTTGCAATGACTTCAGAATAAATTATTTTATATTTCATATGAAACCTTATATATTCCTTTTCAGTGATAACTAAATTCCATTCTGCATAATTTTGTCTTCAGTTTTTATTAATTCTTTTGAAATTTAATGCATGCAATTTTCTTATACAGCAATAGTAAGATTCTTCATAAGAGATTATAAGCAATAGATTAAGATTAGATCTATTCTACCTCTATTATTTGAAATTTCTGTTTCATATCTTTTTGATTTTTGTTGTTGTTGTTCATTTAAAGTAGTTATTTAATAATGTGTAAAGGAATTGAAAAAAAGAACTTATATATTCTTTGTTTCCAAGTCATTGTAAGCGATCAAAGCCAGTCAATGAAAGTGGTATGATATCATAAAAAAAATTGTGTGTATTATAAGAATTTATGCAAGATTATTTTTTATGTTAAAAATATTATACTTGAAAGAATTTAAATTTTGAGCAACTTAATTTTTTTGAGTTTATCAACTAGTATAATCATACTTTTTCAACTAATAATATAAAATTAATGCATTCTCTGAAGTTATGATTTACTTAAATTATGTGAAATCCAGAAACATCTAAAATGTTCTGTGATTTTTTTTAGTTGCACCAGTGCAATAATATCTTTTCAAAACAGTATTTATAATCTAACTAGATAGCAGAAGTAATTGCGCAATTATGTAGCTAAAATCTTACAAAATATTCTCTAATAAGAAATAATTTTCAAATAAAAAATTTTCATAGTTTTAAATGAATAATTTAAAAAATTGTACTGGAAGAATGGCAGTTGCAATTCCAAATTTAGCCTTTATTAATTTTAGTTTTTGTTTATTTAAGGTGATTGTGGTCCCAGCCAACTTAGGTGATTGATGTTCTACAGTGATATTTTTAAATTCTTATTTTAATGAAATTAGATTTTTGTAATCAATGGCACCCCGAGTAAATTGTACTGGTAAAGATACTTCTCTGTATCATTATATCCATTTAAATATCCTTTAAAATTATAGCAAGTTATTTAAAATTAGTCAATATATTCAAATAGGATTTTGTGTTAAAAACAATCAATAGTCTGTAAAATTAAATTATAGTTAATACAGACAATTTCACGAAGTTCTATAGTTCTATGAACACTTATAAAATAATTCAACAGTGATATGGTTGTTTTCAGCTTTCTACTTTCTGTTAATTTGAGTTATTGCTGATTGCGGAGTATTTTGTTCTATTTAAATTTATTTTTACAAAAGATTTTAGGACTGATAATGTTTAAAAAATAATCTTACATTATTCTATATTATTAAGAAAAATCTGGCAAAATTGTGGAAGAATTGGAAATTGCAGATTTTGTAATGAAAATGGTGTGAAATGGAAGTAGAAGACATTTAAATCCTAATTTAAAATATCCGGTGAGTTGAGCAGATTTTGAGCTGTAAGCTCTTTCAGAATTTTATCCAATGATCATGTGTGAATGCATTTCAGTATGATGGAGCCCTAGTTCACTTTAGCTGAAGCAATAGAAATTATCTAGATACTAATTATGAACTGCATTGGATCAGATGAAGTGGAGTGGTTCCATGGCTCACCAGATTTAATACGCATGAATTTCTTTTTCACATTGAGAGTATTATCTATGAAAGCCCCATTGTCTAGTGATGATCTAATGGCTAAAATATCAATTGCTGCTAGAAATGTGCAAGGCATGCCTGATATTATGCTAAAATACTCCAATTTATTCACTGCCATAATGAATTATGCATTATTGTTGATTGTTGCTCTTTTAAATATCTACACCTACTATAGAAAATTTAATTTGTATTTTTGTACTTTACTTGTCTTTCATATTTGCCTGTTGTTCACATCTTTTTTATATGTTAGCACTTAAATACACTATTTTTACACACACTTTTCATTGCAAAAATCTGCTTATTTTAGGATTTTTCCACCTTTACTTTTTTTTTTGAGATACTTTAGAAAACTCCTGCATTTATAGCCAAATTATATTATCTTTTTAAATAAGAAAAAAATAAATATCACAAAACTAATTTTACAGATTTTGGCATCAGTTTCTCATGATTGGACTCGGAGACAACTGCTACTTCTCTCAGCCTCTCGGATTTTTCTAGTTCCACTTCTTGCCCTTTGTGCTGCCCCTAGGGGCGCTCCTTATCTGTCAGGGGAAGGCTGGTCCATGATCTTTTCGTTGTTATTAGGATTGTCTAATGGAATTGCTGGTTCTGTTCCAATGATTGTTGCACCATCTGTAGTTCCAGATGAACGAAAAGAATTAACTGGTAAGTGATTTTTTCTATAGTGTGTGTGTGCCCAGCTTCAACTTTTATAAATTCTAACAACTGATTCGTTTACTTGTGAAAATATAAATCTGAAGTTGCAAAGTCGTACAAAAGATTTTATTAATGCAGAATGGATTTCTAATTATGTTTCAAAAGGTCATGGTGACTTGATGTTTAGATCTTAGCTTCAGGAAGGATGGTTCCAATTTTAAAACATTTTGAAGTCAATGATGCCAAATTACCAATCAAAATGGCTGACCAATTAAACAGTATTCCGAAACAATTTTGTGTTGTGTGGTAAAAGGGCACCCTAACCTAGATTTCAACCGTATATTTGTAATCAAGATTGAAACTGGATCAATAAATTTTAAAATAATGTGACTGTAACGGCACAAGCATTATAATTCTTAAGAAAAAAAGAAAAAAATGCATCACTTTGGCTTTTTTTAAGAAATATCTATTTAAAATCAAATCAAAATATAACCATCCACGTCCCACCGCCACACAAGCTCTTCTCAAGCCTATCTTTTTCAAAAAAAAAAAAAAAAAAAAAAAAAAAAAGAAACTGCGGCGGCGAATCTCGCCAATCGTTCCCGCAGACGTCGCCAATGGTGGCCAAACATCACAGTGGCTATGTCAAGAACTGAACCGACCATAACATTCTGATAATTGAAGTATACAGTTTTGACTGAAGAATGAAATTAGTTATAATGATTTAACAGATGTTTTTTCATATTTATTCATGGAACAAAATCTAATTAAAAAGAATGGCAGTACGTGTATGGAAAATTTGTATGTATTAAACTTTTTTTGCAGAAATCTTAGATTTTCATTTAAAAAATGTTTATTGAGTAAAAAATATTAATACTTTAATGTCATATAATCAAAAAATGACCACTGATTTTGTTTTGAAGAAGTAATATAAACTAAATGGGGGAAGGGACTGTTTTGTTGATTTTAACTACGAAAACATTTTCAAAGGACCAAAATTTATTTATGTGGAAGCAATAGATGCTTATTAATAAATCATATATGATTCTTTTCATCTGTTCTATAAATTCCTTTCCTAATTTGGAATTAGAATTTTATTTCAAATTTGTTTTAGTTTTAGATTTTTTTTTTACTGTAAATAAGGTCTATAAATAATTTTATTGTTTAAGAAGTTGAACAATAAGGTAAAGGAGAATAAAAAATAAAAGTAAACCAAAAAATATGAAATTTTGGCAAATATCCCTTCTCTATAACTTGGCAAACACTTTATCTGTACATTTTTTAAAAATAATTTTTTTGATAGTTTAATCTCTCTTTTGTATCTTTAATCCTAAAAAAATATTTATGTATAACTGCTTTTTGTAATTACTAAATAAATATAAAAAATTGCTTTATGTGCATCTGACTGCTGAATTATTAAAATTTCTGTTTATGAAATTTTTTTTCGGATTGTATTGGGCTCAATTGTATATATATTTTTAAACAAAATATTTGATAAATGTTTTATTTCAGTAAAAACAAATGATGAACTGCTTGGAATATATATTAACATCACCGTCTTTAGTCAGTTTTTATTTAGTAATAGTATAATATACTATAAAAATATTATTTAATATTTCATTGTTACAGTAATATAATTCCTTCAAGAGTTCAATAATGTTAATCTGTAAAATTGTATGAAATTTTTGAAATATGATACCTGTTTTCCCATATGAAAGTAAGCTAAATTGTAAGAGCCACTAAAATGACTTACTATTATCTAGGTTTGAAATATATGATTCTCAACATTCGTTTAAGACTTAAAAATACTATGATGTTAAAATAGTCAAAAATCTTTTTGATTTGCTTTTTTGTATGGTGCTTTTTTTTTAAATTAAATGTATCATTAAATTATTATGTTCTAAGAATATTTTTCTTAAGAAAATTGTGATTATTCTATATGAATAAATTTCTTTTAGCAATTGCAATATTGATTGTATTTTTTAAGGTTTGTATTTAAAACTAAGTTTTCTGTAATAGTATTGGTATTAATAATATTAGCAACAATATTAATATTTCTTTCTTTATGGTAATTGCTTTTGTAATGTCTAGGTAACATAATGACTCTGTCCTATATGTTGGGATTGACAACTGGATCTGGAGTTGCATATCTAATAGATTATTTCCTTGGCCCACCTCTTTTACATCCTTGTCCTGAAATAATGTCTATTATTCCATCGACATTATTTGAAAATGTTACTTCTCCATACGACAATTCTACTTTTCTCAACTATGATGTGTGGAATATTACAATTGCACTGAATGATACAATTGGAAATAGTAGTTCTTTTCTGTGATCTGAATTCAAGTATTAATTTCATGATAAAAATCATGACAGTATTTATAATGTATAATATTAAGCTGTATTGTATTACCTGTATATTAAACCAGAAAGCATGTTTTAAAATTGATTTTATATGAAATTATTAATTAGTTTTTTATCTTAATTAAAAATACAAGGTGATTGCTGTAGAATACTCCAACTTTGCATTGTTAAAGGAAAATATTCTAAAGTATCATCTTTTTGAGAGATATCTCTAATTACTTATGTATTTGCAATTATTTGAACAAAAAATTATTACTATTATGAGTGGTCTCCCAGAACAGACGATACCAAGCTGCTCATAATTTGTTCTCAAGATGCCTGATCTAATTTCTTCTGATATTTTTTTTTCAGTGGAATTCCACACTTTCATTAGAAACCATAATAAATAGCCATTCATACTGTTACAAAAAAACATATTTCTAACCACTGTAAGTTTGAATACTGAGTAGAATTCTTTTGGTGTCTAATGGCAGTCATATTATATATGTATGAATTTATGGTATTTGTCTTTTTATAGTGTCATTTTTGATGTGGTTGGTTAACCAAAATTATATTTTTCCCCCCATTTTATAAAAATAGGCTTTCAAAGTTGGAGTAGATCTTTTGTATCACACTGTGCATGACAATTGAATTCTTACTGATTTTCATTAGGAATTTGAATGCATTAGTGCAATTCAAATGCTCTGCAACATATACATCTCTTAAATCCTTAGGAATTATTGATAAATTTTACATAGCTTGTACTCAATTGAAATTTTTAATTACTATCTTCCTTTCTCTACAAAATGCAGCAGGATAAATGTCAAATTAAGGCATTTTTCTAAATCAATTGTGTATTGTTAATTGAGCCTTTTTTGGGGGGGGGGTGAAACTTTTAAAATGTAATATTACTGTTTAACATGTTTACTAATGATTGCATTTTTAGTTAATTAAATTAATATTTAATGACAACTGTAACTATTGATATAACATCGCTGAATTACTTATATTTGAAGTATGTGTATTCATTGTTAAACTAATGGTCTATGTGTTAATTATAGAAATGTGATGATTTTTCAAAATAAGTAGCTTTATATTTCTATTATTGATTGTGATATATAATTTTACGTATTATTTTCCTTCTGTTATTTATATTGTTACAGCATTTTGTGCAAAATGTTTATTTTTATGTTTGATCTGATGGCCATCTAGCTTTTTGAGCACTTTTAATGTTTTTTGGAAGTCAGTTTTATTTGTCTATCATGTTTTCATGACTATTCCTGACAGTTGTGCCCTAGTTTTGGAGGGGGATATCAATCAGCTGTATCATATTAAAAATTTTTTTTATAAACCATACTCGCATCAGAAATAGGGCATTTTTAAGACAGATTCTTTTGTTGTTGTTAAGTAGAAATATAGGAAAGTTCCTCACAATAATACAGCATTATATGAAGCTTACTTAAAAAATAATTAGTTTTGTTTAATTCAAAATTTAACTTACAAACAAAATTGTTAATCTCTAGCTGGTTGCAATACTATTTTTCTTTGATTTTTTTATTTCACTTGAATTGTTTGGCATAGTATAAAAATGGTTAGAAGACACTAATACATTATGCACACTGAAATCTTAGGGGACCAATAGAAATTGCTATAAACAACTGTAAAAAAGTGTAAAATGGGAATATGGAAGCATTGCAATATTCTTTTTTTTTTTTTTTTTGCTAACTGTAATTATTATTGTATTACTATTACATCTGTTCATAATTAGTGTTATATTTCTACTGTAAAAAATGCATTCTTATACAAAAGTAATTATTTTAAAAGGCAGTATTTTAATGAATATAAAATAATTTACTAAACCAGTCTTTAACCAGTTTTAAATTAGTAAGGGCAGTTAACTACGCAGAAATGGTCCTGTATATAATTAAATTCAGTTCTTATTTCTTGTATAATTCATATTTATCTTTTTTTCTTGCATATCAGGATTGCTTAGTAGTTATTTATCATGCTAGAGATCTGTTCAGTATTTGAACTTGTAGCTATGTATCTATGCTTTGGTAATTTTCATAGCTCTTATGAATTTCTTTAGAGATCAAATAGTAAGCTTTTACCCCTTCTGTTTGTTCCACTTTGCTTTTAACTCACTTCTGTGGTCTTCCAAAATTTTGTAGCAGCTCTGGAACATTTTTGGATATCCTATAGCTTTGTGTCTCTTATCTTAGATAGTTTTTGATGAATATTTGTATATATAATATGCAGAACAAGGGAACATTTATATTATACAAGTGTATTTTTAATATAAGGCTACTGATTTTCGTTATTGTTTGATATAAATTATAAATAAATTATTTGACAGGTTTGCAGATATTGATGTCAGAACTTTGATATCAAAATTAAATGATTACAAGTTTAAAATCCAGCCTTATTAAAAAACTGCATATATTTGAATGTTTAATTTTCATATTTGTGATATGTATAAAACCCCAAAATTTTTGTGAAGTGAAAGCTCGAAGAATGGCTTGATCATAGTTCATAATTATGAAGTATTACTATGTTCAAAAGGTTTCGAAACTCCTAACTATTTTATAAATATAGATAATGTTTTGCAGCCATTTTTAACATTTTAATAATTTTAATTCAATATTTTTATTGACTTTTTATTTGTTATTTTTATTAATTTATTACAATTCCAGATTTGCATTTGTACATAATGTTATTGAAGTAATATTTGATTATATATATATATATATATATATATATATATATATATATATATATATATATATATATAAAGTTAATATGAAACAGATAAGAACCTGACCAGTTGTCTTTGATAGAGCACTAATATTATTGTAATATTTTATCATGTATGGAATTTGTATTTTTTACAAACTTATTAATCTGGCAATGAGGAATATAAAATTTTTTGATTGACTTGCTTACAGCCTCATCTCAGAACTAGCTGTCATAGGCAGCTGCCTAATTTGTCTAGTTGGAAATCCACCATTGTCCATTACAGAGAAGGTGATACTGTTTGATGATGTATCATAATAAGATTCTAGCTCACAGCTCCCTTCTGGTACTTACTTATATATTACTTAAATAATCAGCTTATTTTTTTTATCTTGGCTCGTGTGTCATTTTTTTTACATGAAAAATTTATTTAAACCTTTGGTTAAGAATTTTTTTTTATTTAAAAAAAGTTCTTCATACCATTTTTTAGAGAATGAAGACTATAGATTTCAAATAAGATAAATTTATTATTTAGAATATTTTAAACCAGCGGCTATAAAGTTCTCTTTCTTTTTTTCTAGTTATTTGACAGTTTAGTCCAGTAACCAAAAATTTGTTTTTTCAAAAAATACATATAGTTTTATATTGGTAGCTTTTATGCATGCTTATTTATATATCTACAACATTTAATCAAATTACAAAAAATCTGCACACTTCTTACCAATATATCAAAACTAGCAAATACACACATAAAGTGCAGTAAATAATGACTTTGGTGGAAAAACAGGCTGCACCATCTATGTGGTTAATTGAAATATGTACTCATGTACTCTTGTTAGCATTTGAGACACATTACGATGAATTTCAAAATAATTTTAGAGTGTTATCCAGTGTTGTTATTTAGTTAGTAATTGAAGGGTTTAAGGGTAACAATTTTCAGTGATTTTTTTTTCAAAATGCCAAATTTTATTTCTACCTGTATCTATCTATCTCTCTCTATATATATATATAAAGTAAAATAAAAACTGTATTTATGTAAAAATATGTTCCAAAACTTTTTCAACTTAGTACAAATTCTGCAATAAGCATAAGATTGTTATTACCTAATGGCTTTTCCTTTAATTGGAATAGAAATTGCAAATTTGAGATTCTACCATTTATTGTATGTAGATCTGGTATATATTAAATATACTGCAATTTATCTTCATATTGATGTGATTTGAAGAAAAGAGTTTCAGTTCTTGCATCATCTTCATCTTGATATTATTCAAAATTATCAAGGCCATTCCAAAATTACTTTTTTTTTTTTACTTTTAAAATAATTGAACTAATCTTTTTATTTTAAAATAACTGGTAATTATCTAGCCGAACCAAATTATAACTCAGTAAAGATCCTATAGCTTAAGAAGAAGACATTAAATTGTTAAATTAAATTTAGAAATTTTATAAATTTCATTTCATACCGTTTTTATGAAATGTTCGTTTGTTTTTAATAATTTTAGTTTTTAAAAAAAAGCTTATTGGAAACATTATAAAAATAATCAAGATTTGGTTCAGTTTTATTATAAATTGCTCGAAAAACAATATTTTTTAATTTTAAATATAAATTGCTTCGTTGTAGAGGATAAAAAAATAGCATATTCCTCTTTAAAATTTTTTTTTGTTAATAATTGTGTTTGTTGTTTTCAAAGCCGTACATAAAGGATGTGTTCAAGACATAAGTGTATGTAAAATATATTGTGCATTCGAGCTTTTTGTAGTTTGGTAGGTAGCTCTTGTATTTTGAACTCCCAAGCAGCCGTACCCTTTTTTAATTCTTTTTCTATATGTTCTTCACATTCAATCTTAAAGCCATCTCTATTTGTAAAAAAATGCTTATGATTTCAAAGTTTTGGTGATAAAAAAATATGGTTTATCCATGTTAAAAAATCATTTCAGAAGAGGGATTGTTTTTTTAAAATCAAAAACGATTGGTTGCTTGGACGTTTAAAATTGTGATTTAAATAAGTGATGGAAGTGAAATAAATGTAAATTAAATTAGAAAATTTCAAAAAGTGAGTAATAAGTATGAACAAAACATTTTTTGTGATAAACAAATTTGTTGTATTCGTAACTGCTTATGACTCTTGATGAATATTTTTCTATTACTTTTGCATTATTTTATCTGATATTTGTATATCCGTTCCTTTTGAATTCAAGAATTCAAATGCAGTTGCTATTTATTATTTAATTGTTTATATGCAATGGAAAATTCTTTTACCATTTTCATTATTGTGTTTACATACCTTGCATAATTTTCATGAGTTTTTTTTAAATACATAATTAACTTAAAGGGAAATAAATGGACATATATTTATTTTTAATATATATATCTAGGATGCATTTAATATTTTTCATTTTTATCTGACAATCTTCCAATGTAATAAAATTGAAGCTTTGGGAGTTTCTGAGTTTAAAATAAGCAATTTTTCTGGTTTGATGAATGATTGCAGCTGTCAATAATTTCCAACAATTGACTTACAAATATCAAGGAATTTGTAAAAAAAAAAAAAAATCATCTAGAATAAAAAGTGGCTAATCAGTGTAATGGTAACTTTTTCTCTGATATTAATCTATTCTCAGGAAAAAATCTAAAGGAGATATGAATGAAAAAAGTTATTTTATATTTTATTTTTACAACATAACATTATAATCATTTTTAGAAAAAATATAAATTGGTTATAGAATGTGGAAATATTTAAAATCTGCTGGACATTTTAAATAATAATTTATCCCATAAAATTAAAATCTCTTGGAAAATGCAAAATAATAGCTATAAAAGACATTCTCATTCCTGTTGTAAATTGAATTATATTATTTTGCTACTTAAAATCCTTTGTCTTGTCATTTATGATATGCTTTTTAATTGTAAATGAAACAAGTTTTTATTACATTTCTAGATATTAAATGAAATATTAAAGAATGCTTACATTTTGATATTTGTACATTTGTTTTCAGTTTACTGCGTAAGATAAATTTTTAGGAATTAAATATTTTGAAAATAATCTGGTTCATTAGTATTTCACTTTAAACAAGGAAGTTTTAATTTTTAATGAATATTAAGGTATTAAATATGAATATTCTTTAATTTTGATTTAATTCCATATTTGAAGGAATTTATTTAAAAAAATTGAATTACTTTAGTGTTAAAGATAAATACATATCCGTGGAAAAAGAAGTGTTGTTAATGTACATAGCTTTTTTTTGCTTATTTTTTGAACAGTTGGGCATTAGAAATTTACTCTCAGGATTTGAGTGTAATCAAATTTAGTTTTCATAAAATAATAATTATTTACAATTCTTATTGTATAATTAGATAATTACCAGGCATTTAGATAGAAAAAAATGAAGTGTAAAAAAATATTAACAAAATAAGTATTAAGAAAAGAATTTAAAGTACAAAAAAGGGCCAAAATTTATTCAGTATTCCTTATTAGCTCTCTATATGCAATAAGGAAAAGCATATTCTTATGCCTTTTGTACTTATGATATATATAAACTCTTATGAAGTTATGATATCAACTATTGTTGTATAAATATGTTTTGACTTTCTGTTAATCTGTGATTGAATTCTTAATTTGACTATATTGGAAGAATGTTCAATAATTACATTTCAACATAATCAGAAAGTTGTTTCTGCATTTTGTAAATTTATTTTTTAATCGTATTTATTTTTATTTCAATTTTTTAAAATTTTGTTTTTTGTATTCTTTATAAATTATAAAATGAATCAAGTTGAATATAGATTTTTTTTGTAAATATAAATCAAATTTTGGTTAAAGTTCTGGTGTTTTTATTTGTTTAAGTTATACAAGAATTGTTAATTTTTTTTGTGATAATATATATTTTTGTTCTATTTATTATACTGCACTGTGATATATTTTTTATTTGTTTTACTAAATTAATTTTTCTATTTCCTTGTTATTAGTATGCTTTTTTTATGATAGATTAAAAAAATAATATATATGAATGTGATACTGTATTAATGTTTGGAATGAAAATATAACTTTTAATTTATTTCCTAGCCAAATAATATTCTTGTCTAATATATGTTAGAATTTAATCTTATTCCTATAGTGATGTCATTAACGAAATGGATGTCCTATAAAAAGGACATTCATTCCATTCCAATTAAAGATGTATTAAAAAAATTAAGTATTTCATTGCTTAACTTGGAACCGAAATATTAAGCTGACTATTGCATAAATAATGGCTAAACTTATTTCAGAAAAAAAGCTATTTATTTGTAAAACTTTTATTTCAATTACTATTAGATTAATAATTAAATGCATTAGTAACCAGTGGCAGCTCGTCATTCCAAAAATTAGCAGCTGAAATAACTGAATTATTCGCAAAAATATCTATTAAAAAATTGCATTTACAAAAAAAGAAAGAAAGAAGTTTTTACCCTTAAGTAGTTTACATGTTTATATTTCAAAACCAAATATGAAATTTGATGCTTCCATCGCTATATTCATTGCATTCTTTAAATGTTTTGTGGTATTCTCGTGCTCTATTTTTATTCAGGAAGATGAAATAAATCATATACAGCTTCAAGAATTCAAGAAACATCTGCACCATAAACATATGGGAAGCATAAAGTGGAACATTTTACTTTATAGTCATACAATCGACCAAATTTATAATAAATTTGGCTGTAAACTTTTCGCTGGTACTGGGTCCTCCTGCCTGTAGATTTTGAACAATGTTCATATCCATCATAGAACAATGTAGTGTTTATTTTTATAGATTTTTCGCTCTGTGAAATCTGCGAAAATACAATTTTTTAAAAGTTTGCTTCATTTATCTTTTTTTTTTTTTTTTTTTTGTTTTTTTTTTTTTTTTCATTTGATCTCTCTTTATGAAAATTTTCTACTTTTTTTTTTTTTTTTTTTGAAGAGTGACCTCTAATAAAAGAAAATTGTAATATTTAACAAATCAAGTAAGTTTCTACTGAAGCATCAGAAAGAGAAATTCATAAACAGACTATCATAAAAAGTAGAACTGAGAGAGAAAGAAAAATACAGAGAGAATTCGAATGGGAGTGAAAAAATAGATCAATTATTTGTGCTTCAATATAGGTCTGGTAGAATGGCAGCTCTTATACCCCTAAATTCAAAGGGAGAAAAGGTTGTCTTCAGTCAGTCAGTTGGGTGTACAATGGGCTTTTTTGGTCTACCAGAAGACTAGCCTTGACCTGCGTTTTTCTTGCTAGTCGATTTTTTCTTTGTCTTCTTTTTAAGTTTTTATTTATTTATCATCGGATTCTCGGAGTGATAAAGCAAAAACAGAACATTAAACTCTCAGAGTAGAAAAGTTACGAAATTAGATACAATACGAAAATGCAACTTTAAAGAATAAAAACTTTAAAGTTACAGTTAAGTTAATGTTAACTTTTAACTTTAAAGGTTGCTCTGCATTCCTATTAGACGAGCCGCCACTGTTAGTATCTTAATTATTGGGAAAGAATTCAACGCAAAATAGTGCTTTGTTGTTTTGCTTTGTATTTTGTGAAAAAAGTAATTTACAATGAAGTTTGTGAATGAATATTTGTTGTATATGTATTTGCAATGTATACTATTTTCAATAAAATGGATATGAACAAGTGTTCCGTTTGATTTCATTTTTCAAATTAGAATAGCACAATGTACTATATATTTTATCGTTTGATTAATTTTGTTAATTAATTAATTGAGTTCCAACAAAGGTTGGAAAAAAAATTAGTTGAAAGCAATATATTTCATATTCCTCTTCCAAAACTGTCAGTCAATGTAGTGGTATTTATTGAATTTTTTAAAAACATACAAGTTTCAGCGAAATTTAATGTACTGCAAATTAAGAATCCTAACCTCTTCGCTGGTGGTGTAGTAATAGGGTTTTGGCCTCGAGGCAGATAGGCTCCCGGTTTAAAACTCGATTCTACTAAAAATTCTTTGTGCTTGCGGATTTGGTGCATATTAAACTGAAGCCATGGACCAAACGTAATTCGAAAAGACCTTCGTGGAATGAGGGGAAAAAATCATTGTAAAATATTTATTGAATTACAATAAATTATTTCGGAATTTTAATAATATGTCAATATTTTACATCCACTTCAAAATATTTTTAAATATTAATATTCAAAATTCATACTTTCGTGATATGTGCTATGATAGACTTGACCTTCGTAGAGGAGAAGAAAAAAAAAGGTTCTTTCTTTTTTCTCTTTGTATATATATTGTTACAAACTTGTAATGTTGCCTCCCAGCACGAATAGTTTCATCGTAAGAAAGACCGTTTCACAGTGAGCCCTGTTGGGTGCTGATCGGGTGCCGAGTCAGTGATCTCAGAGCTTGGCGACCATTGGGCATTAAAATAGACATTGCTGGAAATTTCAAGAATTTTATCGATCCATCCAATAGGAGCTGAGATACGCCTGATTGGTCTGAACACCTTCTCGACCCGCCCCCCGGGAACTATAAAAGATCGGTAGTCTCAAGCCGAAATTGGAATTTTTTAATTAATATAAATTCCAATTTCTTAGATACAGATCCTCAAATTAGGACATTTTCCCATGTTATGGAAAACAACTGCAATTATCCCCATATTAAAACCAGGAAAAGACCCAACTGATCCCTGCAGTTATAGACCCATATCCCTACTGCCCTCTGTCAGCAAAATTGCTGAACAGATAATTCTCAATAGATTATATAATTACCTAGAAGAACATAATATACTAACACCAGAACAATTTGGATTTCGCCATAACCTATCTACAACCCACCAATTAATTAGAACAGTAGAATTCATTGAGGAAGGTTTTGAAAATAAACTGCAGCAGTTTTCCTTGACATTCAGAAAGCTTTTAACAGAGTTTGGCAAGATGGTCTTATTTACGAGCCAATTAATTACAACATACCCCCACACCTTATCAAAATTATAATTTCTTACCTTAGATACAGATCCTTCAAAATCAAAATAAACAATGAATTTACTGATGTAAAACCTATTCTCAAGGATCTAAAGTTAGGGCCAATTTTATTTTCCTTGTTTACTTATGATATTCCCAAGCAATTTAACACTATGTTGTGCATGTACGCTGATGACACTGCAATACTAGGAAGAAAAAAAAACAAAATTTCATCACCATAGCTTTAAACAGACATATTAAATCGCTTGAGGACTGGTTCGTCCAATGGAAAATTGAAATAAATGCTAGTAAAACTGAAGCTATAGTTTTTAATAAAAATAACTGTAAAAAGAATTCCCCCTTAGTTAAAATTAAAAATCAAATTGTCCTGTGCTCTAAGGAAGGCAAATATTTAGGCGTTATTCTAGACAGCAAATTAACTTGGAAACCTCACTTTATTTACACAGCTAAAAAGTTTCGAGACTTAACTCGTAAATTTTATCCCTTAATTTCTCGAAACTCCAAAATGAATAGACAAAATAAAATGCTTATTTACTCTGCCTACTTGCGTTCGAGATTAACTTATGCCTGCCCTGTGTGGGGATATGCTGCCAAGACTAATCTTAGACCTATTGAACGCCAGCAAAATAACTTAATTAGAAATTTCTGCAATATGAAATACTATATGCCCAATACAAATATGTATCTATGCGTAGACTATCCCCCTCTTAAAACATTCATTAAAAGACTAGCCACTAATTTCTTTAAAAACACGGATAAGAATGAAAATGAAGCAATAATTAAAATCCCTAAATATAAACCATCTGCAAACTCTAGAAGACCCCGTAATATACTACTTTAATTTATCACAGCCCTCCAGTTTTTCTTCCTAACTTTTATTATTTAAAACTCAAACAGTATCTCAATAGCCAATTCTAGTTCACAAGCAGTAAAAACTTACTAAGCCCAACGGCAGCATACCCCCGCACCCTCACCCTAATATCAGACAATCGCAATGAGTCCTGACACTCGGAATATCCAAATCTCGTTGAAGACGGCCACGGCAAAGTATAGACAGCAAAGCTCTGTGAAGTGTCTCCTTACCGGGGATAGGCGCCCCGTCAATCCAACCATCATCACCGGAATTAAAACTGGAGTTAGTACTTAAACAATTAACGAGTCGTCGAAAAGATAGCGAAGCAACGGCGGTCTAACCCGGCTAAGTGCCCGCGTTGTGTGGAGCTCAAGCGAGTGCTGAACTGAGCTGTGTGCCGAGTCCTTGTATTTATTGCGGAAGCAACATCGAGTCCTCTGAGGAGTAACCAGTCATGTAGTAGTTTGTAGGCAGCTGGAGACAGTGGAGAATTTCAGCCGTTTGGAGAGACGTGAAGAGCGTAGAATGAATCTACGAAGATTCCCTCTCCCAAACGAACCTCGGGAAAAATTCGTAACATTTGGTGTCAGAAGTGGGATAATGATTAATAGTGTATGGTGCTGATCTCAAGCAAAAATGGCTGATAGCGGTAATGGTGAGTTACTGGCTCTGTTGGCTGAGATGAAGAAATTTATGGATGAGATGAAGCAAGGACAAGAGAAACTTTTGCAAGAAACGGAAGAAATGAAGAGTGATTTGAAGAAAGACCTTTCGTCGTGGAAAGAAATTTCAAAAGATAAATGTAATAAAACAGAAGAAGTCCAAGATGTCACAGAAGAAATTGAAGGAAGCAGCGAGAGCCAAGTGGAAGAAAAGACTGAAGACCGAATGGAGACCGGTGTCACTGAAATGGAACTTAGCCATCCGGATGATGAATAGAAGTTCAATAAGGAGGGGAACGAACAGGGAGAATATCCAATAGTTGCGGAGCTGAAACAGTCTTCTCCGAATGAGTCCCCTGAAGTGGAATCGAAAGTGCAGGCGCTTGGGGATGGAGAAGATGAACTTTCTTTGGACGGGTCTGTTGGTAGCGACCTGTGCTCGATGCCTATGGATGCAAGACTTGATGCAACCCTGTTTGGATTGGATTCGTCCGAAAGATTAAAGGGACTACCTCTCTGCAAGCTTCTTGGTATCTCCTGGCATAGTGACACGGAAGAAGACTACGTGGCTGGAATCGCTGATCCCTGTAGTCACGGTCTAAATTTCCTCCAAGAATTCGGATTTGCTGTGGATTTTCCGAGGAGTGCCATGCAAATAGGAGCCGAGGAATCTCTTGTGCATCCGGTCAAGTTGTGTCGTTGCAGAAGAGCCCTTCCCGTAAAGGCAGATGTACTCTCCAGAAGATCCAGTGTGGAGAGCTGCGGACAATTCTCAAGTGTCGAGAATGAGCTGGGAATAGGCGGAGATATTCCCGTGAAAGCTTTGGCGATGAAGGCAAATACATGACTTTTGAGTGGACTTCAGAAGGCACCGTTGGATCATTCTGATATACGATTGGTTCGATGGAAGAAGTTTAAAGTGACCCACCGACCAGCCTGGCAAGAATTCATTCCGGAGGCCTCTACTACGATCCAGCGTTTCGCTCCATGGGACACATTGCATTTTAAGAAGATAAATCAAGTCTGGGTGTACAATCCGAAACGACGAAGAGGTCCAAGTCAAAACCATTGAGAAGGTTCGGATGGATCGTTAGTCGCAGCCAAATTAGTGAATGATGTCATCTTCGGAAGATCGGAAGTCGCCTAAAGCATCGTCATCACATCATTCGGAAGCCTACGCCAGCTGTTGGATTGAAGTAGGACTGCCGGGACGTCAGTCTTTGAAGAGGGGAGCAATGTTACAAACCTGCAATTCGGCTTCCCAGCATATTTGTTCTATCATCAGAAAGACTGTTTTAAAGTCATCGGTATTGGGCGGAGTCCGGGTGTCGCGTCGGAGGTCCCAGAGCTTGGCGACAAACTTGTCGACTTTGGCCTCCAAAATAGATTATACTCGAAACATCGAGAATTTTCCCGACCCGTCCATTAGGAACCGAGATACGCCTCGAACGTTCCTGATTGGTTAAGAGGCCTCTAGCCCCGCCTCCTGAGACCTATAAAAGGAGTCTGCAGCTGCCAGAGAGGAGTAGTGGGACCTCCCATGCCACCTCTACATGACCAGACGAAGCAGAGGACCAGTATCCAGACCATCACAGCTCAGGGCACATACGCAGCCAAGGCCTCAAGCTGCAAGGAAGGAGATAGCCTGGCTACACCAGGCTGGTGCTCCATAATCGCCAAAATCTCGCCAGAGAGGAGTAGTGGGAATCGACGGAGTAGTCATAGTCGGAAGCGACGGTGAAGAACTGGCCTTCCAGGGATTAGCAGAGCAGCGACGGAGTCAAGCTATTGCTGAACTAAGCTGTGCGCTACTGTCTGCAGTAGAGTTTTGTTGTTTGCACGTCTCACGGCTAAAGATAATCGTCTTCTATGCTTTATATAGTTGTCGTTTTTGTGCTGTTCTGTGTGTCTTCGTGTAAATAAACGTCGTTGTTTATTTTTCAACTGCCGCCTGCTGGTTGAGCGTTCTCTATACCATATAACTTCCATTATCCAAATAAACCCCGGGAAAATTCGTAACAATATATTTTTTTAAATAGAAGAGACCCACTCAAGTTTAAAATCATCATAATAGTAGTATATGGGTCTTAGACTGCCTTTTTCTATAGAAAGCAAAATAAAAACCATTTTTTCTGATTATATCAACTTGATGTTCAGAAAAAAAAAAAGCAAACGGTCGTGGAAATATTATATAGCATACACAAAACTAAGCTTCGTTCGGCAGTTTTTTTTTTTTTTTCTTTTGGAGAAATTATTAAGAAAACTCGCGTACTGATTATATATAAATATTTTTCGTTTTCAATCTTACCTACATATAAATTGGTTATTTAAATTTAAAAAAATCATGAATGCACTTAGTTTAAGTTGTTATTTGAAACAATTTGTTATATTCATTTTACAGTTTATCTATCATTACTTATATTTTTGAACTTGTCACAATTTTACCTTGCTGAAATCGGATCCGAGATAACGCTATAAGACACTGCCAACAAGAGAGCAAAAAGAAAAAGGCTTTAGTAGTTATAAAAATAGTGATTTTTTTTTCTCGTGTGTATGTAAAATCGCGTTTTTCCTTTAACGATAATTACTTATTATAACATACATAGGTGTAACATCTGTACTGTAAACACATATCAAATTTTGAGCCAAATCCAATAAGGTTTGCCCTTCTGTACTTTTAAAAACATGTAAACACAACAACTCGAAAGCGCAATGACTTAAATGTTTCAAATTTGATATGGCATTTTGTGGCTACAAATGTAGTGATTTTGGGCATTATTAACTGCATGTATGAAATTAATCGCAAAAAGCTTGCCAAGGTGCTAAATTCATGCCAAAGTTTTCATTAATATTTTGTAACCATTGTATAGCTATGCTATGCAAGGTAGTCTCTGGTTGAAACCCATATCAGTTACGTTTATTAGAAAGTATGTGAGGAAGTTTTGTAGAGACCACCCCCGCTGTTATCCGCACTGGCTATCCGAAATTTAAATGGAATTATAATATAGGGAGACATTTAGAAGAAACAATACCCCATATCAGTTACATTTTTAATGGTACTATGATGATGAGACTTCACTAAAAAGTTCACATATACAATAAGCAGAACTATTATAAACAATATGACTTTTGTGTTTATTATAATTTGATGCTTACAAAATATTTTTTGTGAGGAAATCATGAACATAGTTTAGTTGAAATTAATACAAACAATATTCCCCATTATTTCCATAATTAACTAATTTAGAATATTAAAACCTTTTTGAGTCTGATGGGACATCTATACCACTGCACTATGAAGCTTTAAAATTTATCTCGAAAGGATTAATCTAATAGATCAAATTATAAGTGCAAATGTTTTGTATAACGATCTGAATTCGAACCAATTTTTTAAAAATAAGTTATAATGAAAGAAAGAATATAATGTTATGAATTTGTAGTATTGCTTCTCTGTGCAGTAAATTTTGTAATAAGAATGAAAATTTTACATAGCTTTAACGCATCTGAATGGATGCCGGATAAATGATTCTCGGTCTTGGCGGCAAAAATGAAGATTCAGAATATTCCAGAATCTTGACGACAACTCCCTGACTTTTTTTTCAGAACATTCACTGTCCTATCTCGGAGGCTATAAAATAATAAATTAAAATTAAAACAACAACAACCGAGAAATGGAGTAAATAGTCGGGTAGGTGAGTAGAGAAATGTGAGTAATTGTTTGTGTTCTCTCTCTCTCTTAGCACTTTGTGCTGTTACAATTGTTTGTTTTTGTTTACTGCAAGTTCTGTCTTCTGTACGATCCGACTGCGTTTTGTAATTCGAGTATCGTGTTTTCGTTATCCATTATTAAACCTGATGAACTTTTTTACCTATCCATGAACGCAATTCATGGATGGACTTTGGAGATTTTCTGTAACAATATTAAACACAACCAAGAACATAAAAAAAATATGGCCAATAACTATAAAGGGATATTTATTATCAACATGCAGAAATATAGCTTCATTACATTATTTATACATTAAAAGTATTAACAATAAACTATTTCTCTAAAGCACATGGAATGAGAGCATAAAAAAATGAAAAAGAAATAAAGAAGTTTACTTTGGAATGATGAAATGACTTTAAAAGATTTTTTACAAACATTCTATGTGTGCGTTTTCCATAGACCATTTCATAAAATACATCTTCCAGTGATAATGTGAAGCAAATGAAATAGGAATGCTGTCATGCTTAAAGTTTATAAAATCTAAATTTTACTAAAGCATTTATCACATAATTATATCATTTTATGAAAATGATAAAATCACATCCATAAAATGTCAAGACATGATAAAAGGATAAAAACTACTTATCTTTCTAAGGCACACACAGAGTGAAGGCAGATATGTAAGAACAAGGCACAAGACATAATACACTGCGTAGACATTACATTTTTACAAGGTAAAGATTGTGATATGTATGAATTTATTTAATCATTTTTCAACAAATTAATCAAATCAATATTAATTATAATGAATAACATATCATGGTAATACAAATAAATGCCTTTCCTGAACTGTATACATCCATTTCCACAAAAGGATATACTGAACATGCAGTATACCTCTGAGGCAATCCCCAAGTGGCAAATATAAATAAGGAAAAAGAAATGTTATGAAAATAAATACTAAAATAAAGAAGTATAACTTGAAATGCAACTAAAAAAAATGTAGGCAGCTTTTAAGGGAGTATTACTTAAGATCAACTAATTATATGATTTTAAATATGTTTACTAATGCCTATACAACTTACAGACTTGTCAATTTAGAACGTAACCTAACAGTAGATCTTAAAGTTCTCAGAAATACATTAAAAAAAAGTTCTATATTATATTTCAAAACTGACCGCAGTTGACATCACTACAAAATTTTAATTTATGGATTATGCTATGGAATATTTTTTTAGCACCAGAATTGAACAAATGATGTCTTCAAACGATTTTTCAAAGATTAAAAGAGTTGTAATTATCCATTAGAACAATGCCTGGACCCATAGCTTACAGGTTACTAAGTAATATATATATATATATATATATATATATATATATAAAATTTTTATTTTAAACAATTGGAAATTTAAATTTCATCAAAGATATTTATATTTACAGTTTTTAAACCCAGAAATTATTTATCTAATTAAAAAAAGCTTTATTTCTCATTAAATAAAAAATTATACTTATCATTGGCTAATTGATATCAATCTTGCTAACAGTATATAAACTAGTCAAGATGAAAAAGCTTCTAAAAAGCCAGTGTGTTACTAGAAAGTACAACAGAACAGGTAGAATGTTTTGGTAGAATCAATCCAAGTGTAAAAATTAAGTATATTGAATAGTTTACTGATAAATATTTTACCTTAACTTTATTGCTTATGTGTTTCATATTACACTCTATATGATGTGAACTAATTAAGGAAATCATATAAACATTCACAAGACATCTAATAAAAAATAACATCCAAAAGACATTAATCCAGTTTTTTTTTTTATTTCAAAAAACCTTTCATGCAACCATAAAGAAAAAGGATAATGTTTAAAGAGCCTAAAAAGCTTTCAGAATAAAAAGACACGTTTGTGTTTCCTATTGCTTTTTCATACTGAAAAGAAGATTATTAGTTTCATGTTATTTGCTGGAAAAAAAGAGTATGCAACAAATCAAATGAGAATTCCATACACCGAATTTCGTGTCACTTGGCAACTCTTTGATCGGTGTGCACATTAGTCGCTCCGATTGTATTTTGTATGGATAGCCTTCAATTTTCACTTTTAAGAACTTGTAAAGAAAATAGAATCAAAATTTCACACTTGGCCAAAATTCAAATATTCTGATAACCGATGGTCAGAAAAGAAAACAATAAATAAACATGAAAAGTGAATATCAAAATGCTAGAGTATGATACAATTACTTATGGTTAATAAAAGTAACAAACTAACTTTAATACAAGAAATGAGGTAGTAGTATTTGTTAGAATAGTTTAAATTGTCTTTACTGATACAAATATTCAAATAACAAGCATTCTGAATTTTTTCTCTAAAAAACAAAACAAAAAATATGTAACAGCAAAACAAAGCTAAAATTAAAGAATTTAACCATGCAAAATAATAATTAAATTTTTGCCACCATATTCAGTCACAGAAATATGACTTAACTTTTTCCTCTAACAAGAGAAAAACAAGTCATTAAAACAATAATAAATGTCCCTCCCCCCAACAAACACAGAATAAATCAACCTCCTCTTTGAAATATTTTGATATAGTAAAATTTCAGCAATGAAAGCAATAACAAAAATATGCTAACAAAATTCAAAAAAAATTTAAATGGTAAATTCCAAATATTTGTAAAAATAGCTAAGAAAATTGCATATTGTATAAACTATGCATTAATTAAGTAATAATTAAGCATTATAATTGTTAAAAAGGAGAAAAAGCATACATACATATATTAAAAACTATTTGAATTCAATAAATAAAATTTATAAATACATAAGGGTTATAGGAGTTTTTTGAAAGTAAAAAAAAAGTTAAAAGTGTCCTAAAAATGAATAATATATATGCATATATTATTAATTTAAAAAATAATTAATCAGTTCTTTTAATAAGACAATGTTACACACATACTTATTTATCTGGAGGTTTAAAAAATAATATTTATTCCACAAGTTTTTTAATAAAGACAAACTTAATCTAACATAACAAGCTGCTACCAAATAACAATCAGAGTAACATATTCAGTTATAGATAATTATCAAAAACTTCACTTAGTCATGATAATAAAACATGAACTAGCAGCTTCCACTGATAGATATAAAAAAATAGTCTAATAAAATACACTTGAGGAACAGGTTAAAATAAATCACCAACTACAAAGCATGTATGATCTTTTTTTGTATCACAATTCATACACTATAAAATATACATAAAAACTGATGCTATGACTTTGAAGACATATCAAGTTTTCGTTTGATCTTTGGCGTAGATGTCTTTTGTGTATATGAACCGGAACGTTGAAGCTTGGACGGAGTCATTATAGAAATGCCAGGAGAGGCATTTAGTTCAGCTTCTGTAGTATGATCAAGTCTTTCTGCCTCATGTAGTAGCTTTTGAGGATCGTCTGATACAGTTTGCAGAGAACTACTAATTACAGAATGTAAGTAATTAATGTTGGCACTTGCTGATAAAGAACGTTGATGATATTGTTGCCATCTTTTTTGCTCATTTTCTAGATGACTTTTCAAAACACTAATCTGGAAATGAAAAATATAACATTTATAATACCCAGATGTTGAAAACTTGTCAGGAATGTTGAATATTCCACATAACATTTCTGTACATTGCATAGCCTCCCTAGCTCTCAACATCAAGTACTTTCAACACAAAGACTAAGGTGGGAAAACAAGTACCGCAGTCTTATTATACATTTGTATTCATAAATATCAACCAAAATTTCTCTTTATTACTATTTACTAAATTATTTTCCGTTTGATTTTTATAATACTAAATTATTTTCCATTTGATTTTTATAATACTAAATTATTTTCCATTTGATTTTTATAACTGCATCCTCATCTATGTCTTGGTAATAAGTGAACACATTTCTGCATTTTATTATTCCAAATAATTTTTCAAAGTTAAAAATCTTTGTAAATGGTTTAATCTCAATATCATTTCTTATATGCATGTAAATTTTGTACATGGTTATTTTTGTTTTTCTTCTACTATAATTATTTTGGTGTATAAATAAAATTCCTGTAGCATGCCCATCAAATCGTTCAGTGACCAGAATGGTTACGGATACGTGGCCATGAGACGGTGTTCTGTTCTTTATATTGCATAAAATTTCTATACATCAAACAAACATATTTTTATAAAAAACAATTACATACTTATTGCTGTGAGCTAATGATCTATGATTTCATTCATAAAAAAAAATATTAATTAAATAACATTTTTTTTCCCAGTTTCTTACTGCAATAAAGATTCTTCAAAAATTGGAAGTTGTTAATGAAAAAGCAATAAACACTTGTCAGGAAATGAAGTTGTATTCCTAGTTTGTATATTACATTCCCCCTCCCATTTTTTATTTTATTATTATTATTTTTTTTAACTTGGAGCAAGATTTTTACTTTAAATTCAGTTCAGCTTTAGATTTCTTATAACAAGCATATGGCTTTAATACAGAAATTTTTATGGTTATGAAAAAGAAATTAAGCTAAATAAAAGTAGTAGAAGATGGGATAAAAATTAAGCCTTTGTAGTTTAAATTCTTTGAACCTCAAAAGGGGAGAATTTTTCAACAAATATGAAAGAAATTAATTAATATATTCTTTCTTACAGCCTGGTCTGATGTTATAGTTCGATTAACATGTATACTGGCATGGGTCAAATGGTATCAGGAGAAGTGAAATGTTATTCTTCTAGTTCATACCCTCCCCCATAAAGATTTATTTTTTTACCATTGAAAGAAATTATATATGTAATGATATTTTAACTCTAATTTCAATTTAATTAATTTTCAAGATTTTATCTTAATTTAGCCCATAGTAACTTTATTCTAAAATATTCTCTTATTTCGTGATCCAATTCCACTGTCTCTACTTAATTCATTCAAGAGAAGCTTTGTCTAATTGCTGAATCAGCTAAAAGTCTAACTTTCCCACACTCCGCGTGAAGAGGCAAATTCTTTTTTAAAATCTCCCTGTGTTTTCCCTGCCTTCTCCGCGTGTGTAACGAAAATCCCTATCGAAATCTCGTAATATATTAGCACTAGAAATAGCACGTAATATATTAGCACTAGAAATGTTTTCCCTATCAAAATCATACGTTATATAAAACCAGGGATAAAATGTCCAAGAGCTTTTTTCTCATTCCTTTTCTGTGTCGTTCTGTGTGCTCATCGCTTGTACATATGCCTGCTTCTTAAAAATGAAATAAAACGACGTCACAAAATAGCAAGTCTCTTCACTGTCTTCAAACTGCATTCTGCTTCGCATAAAATAATGCTTACATATATATAAAAAATTTTAGACAGAATAAACTAAAAATAAAACAATTAAAAAGGTATGGCTCCTTTTTAAAAAATCATAAAAATAAATTATAAAAAATATATTAGCTTGCCTTATTTTTCTTTTTTAAAACTCTTTACCCTCTCCCCCTTTTAATTCACTTCAATCTTCTGAGAGTGGGTGGACCTGTAGAAATGCTCGTTAAAAACTGGGGCTGACTAGATTCTTTTCATTTGGGCCTCTTTCTTCCTCAAACTAGCTTTGGGTTCATTTTGGTAAAAGAATGAGCCAATGCCATTCTTACTTCTACATTTAGAATCTGTATTGTATTTTGAAATGGCGAATATTTGCAGTGACAGGAGAAAATAGCGACCATGCAACTCCGAGATCTTGTAACTCAAGATCTTAATTACTTAATATTATAAATGAAAAATTTTCCTAATTTTATCTTCTAATTATAATGATTAAATTAGAATATAACCATTCAAAATTTAATCTCAAATGAATCAATATACTTGCGTAGAATTAAATATTAATTTGGATACTAGGAAGAACTTACAATAAAAAGAAAAGTTTTAAAGCATGAAAAATGAAAAATAATAATTTTAAATTGCCTTTCATACCTGCTTTTCCAAACCAAGAATTTTTCGACGAAGGACCTTTTCTTTCTCTTCCATCTGTCGTTCTGTTTGCTTTAAGGCAGTCCTTAGTCTACTCTCCTCCAATTTTGACTCGGAAGTTTGGCTTTTCAAAAAATCCTTCATTCTTTGTGAATGACGCTCTTCTAGCTCAGTTAATTGAGCCTGCAAAGAAGTAAATGTCTTAACTTACACAAAGACAAAAAATTAAATTTATGAAGATTTGTAAAGGATTTTTCAAACTTTTGGATTGTTTTAAACATATTTAATACATTATTTCTTTTAAATTTGATATTATATTTCTTCACTTTGAATTGATTTCTTTAATTATCACCAAATTTCAATGAGTGTACAAATAAATAAATAAAAGCCCAACAGATCTGGAAGAATAACAATTTATAAAAACTCAAAATCTTTAAAGAAGAAACATTTAATCTAAATAAACAAACAAGATTAAAAAAAAACTTAGAGAGTAAATTTTTTACATCAATATTCAACTGTAACTGTTGTTTATAAAATATTGAAAAATCCCAAGGTGAAAAATATGGACTGCATTGGAATAAGCAAGATAATCCTATTTAAAAAACAAAACTAAATAATGGCTAACTGACTAAGGCTAAAATAAGGGTTCTTTCAGGTTGTTAACTAATCTTTAACATACTTTGCCAACATTGTTTTAAGCACAGCAGATCATGACGCATTCAATTGTCTTAGTATTTTATTCTCAGTGTGACTTGTTGTTTACATAACTAATTTTTAATACTTAATAGTGGTAAAGAGAACATCTACAGAAATATTAATAGCAAAATTTTTCATATAAGTAAAAAGCAGATAATAGGAATGGCCAAACAAAGTTAAAATGATAATGTCAAATTGAAATATAAAAACATTTCTAGATTTTTTAGAGATAAACTGTAAGTGCTGTTGAAGAGATTTTTTTTTTATTATCTATCATATTATAATATACATAGAAATGAACTTAAATTAGCTTACCTGAAGATTCTGCACCCTTTGTTGAAGAGTCTGGTTCTCTATTTCTAACTGCCTCAAGGATTTGCCAAAAGAGCTTCTTTCTATAATTGACTTAGCTGACATTTCACTATTCCTAATTTTCTCTTTTTCCATCTATAAAATTGTGAAAAGTATACTTAAAACTAAAAATGTATTTAAACTAATGTAGATAAAAATGCCACTTTAAAAATAAGATTTCTTAAAAGGGGGGGGGGGAGAGATTTTTCTCCAACAAAAAAGTTTCAAAACTGCCGTATTTCAACTTTAAAAAAGAAATAGTCTTTTAAGTAAATAAACATTAATATTACTTAGTTTAATATATAAATAATACACTAGATTTCAATGCTTTTCTATATAGACAATCTATAAGGTTAAAATGTGAAAATTGACATTATTTTATTATTTTACTATTATATCTAATATATAAAAATCTCGTATCACGGTATTTGTGTTCGTACTTCTCCGAAACGGCTCGTCCGATTTTTATGAATTTTTTATGTGTATTTGGTAGGTATGATAATAGGTCGTAAAGTATATTTCATAACGCTAGGTAATTATGGTGTCCCTATCCACGTTCAACGTACGCTGATGAGATCAATGCTTGCTTGAAATCATCGCCACTGTGGCGTAATGTTGAAAAAGTCCAGCTAAAAATAAACATGCGCGTCCAAATGCTACAAGATCCATCTGCTGACACATTCTCGGACCAATTGTTAAGATATCGGCGATGGAAAAGGTGCTGTCAATGAAAATACTGGACGCATAAAATTGCCCACTAATTTCTGCATTGTCGTTGATTTGCAATTTACAGCTCTCATTAACAGCATATTTCCCGATGTACGCACACAATACATAAATCAAGCGTGGCTGGCAGAAAGAGCCATTTTGGCAGCAAAAAATGTGGACGGCGACGATTTAAACTTCAGGATACAACAGTCGTTGCCAAGTGACTTGGATCATACAAATCGATCGATATGAGATGCTAACGAAGCTGTCAATTATCCAACCGAGTTTTTGAACTCACTGGATTTGCCAGACATGTCACCACACCTTCTATGACTGAAAGCTGTATCTAATGTTATTTTACTTCGGAATTTGGACCCATCACGGCTGTGCAATGGCACGCGATTGGTCATTAAAAAATTGATGAAAAAACGTTATTGAAGCCATTATTTTGAATGACAAATTCCGAGCCGAAAATATCTTGCTGCCACGAATTCCAATGATTCTCACAGACGTGTCAATTGAATTCAAAGGCGTTCAATTTCCTATTAGATTGGCATTCGCAATGACAATCAATAAGTCGCAAGGCCAAAGGATGTTTGCGGCATAGATTCGGGCACACCATGTTTTTCACACGAACAATTATACGTGCATGTTCTTACGTGGGCAAACCATCGAGCTAAAGACGGAATGACAAAAAATATCGTACACTCAATTGCTCTTCGAAATGAATATTGATTTTCTTTATTTCATTTTTATACTTCAGAATAAAAAATATATTACTTTTTTCACTTTACGTTTAACTTTTAAGGTATCCAAACACGTTGAAAAAGTTGATTTTCTCCAAAAATGACATTTAAAAAAAATGTCAAAATCCAAAACAGGTTTACTTTTATCTCTACGTTAATTAGAAGTCAAGATATTAATATTTTCGTAATGACCTGTAAACCGGAAGTGGATATTTAAATAACTGTAAGTACCAATTTAAAGGGCCAAAAACATGTTAAAAATTTGTATAAACACAAATTTAGTTTAAATACGGAAATTTTTTTCCCTCTGCAAAATGAAAAATGCCAATGAGAGTTTTAACGGTGTTTTGTGGAAATTTATACCTAAAGATGTCTTTGTTGAGCTCCGAACCTTCAGATTAGGGACATTTATGCCTGTAATACATTTTAACGAAGGTTTTTTAGGATTACTGAATGTTTCTGTTGTTTCTTATGGCACTTGCCATGGACAAACCCGCTGTTCGAAGACAGCCGATTTAAGCCTGAGGGGCAGAGCCACTTGTTTCTATAGTAGCGTCATCTAAGGCCAAGAGAACGACTTTAGCTACACATAGGTCACAACCCTTTTTACGGTGTGGGCTTCATTCACGCATTTCATTCACTCAACCACAGATCGTAATTTAGACCTGAATCAGAGAACGATCATCCCTGATCCAGTATACCCAGTGGTATTACTCTCGACATGGTGGTCTTTGTGAAAACAACAGATTTATACGTGCGTCTGCCACCAAGCACGCGGGGAATCTTCGGCCGGCGGGGTTCGAACTCGCAACCTAAGGGACGCGAATCCAATGCTCTACCAACCAGCCTATTCATTGTCAAACACAAAAATTTCCAGAAAAAAAAATGCTGTATTGAGAAAATTAATGGTTGGTGTTTTTGTTTTTATCGGCGATCCTCGTCTACAGCGCTCCATTCCTCTTTCTGTCATAGATCCCATTCCCACACACTTACAATACATTCGTTTTTTAATTAACAACCAAAATATTCACTAGAAATAATTTATATGGCAGAGCAACGTTTGCCGGGTCAGCTAGTATACACACACACACACACACTTAGAAGTGTAGGAATGTGCATGTCGAAGTGATTTTTATTTTTGAAATTTTAATTAATTAAAAAGTAAGCTGAATTTTGGAACTTTTTTACAAAAAACTTCCCAATATTTTATTGCAAAAATATTAATTTTATAACACTTCAAAATTGAAAAAAATTGTCTTTTTAATGATACCTCCAATATTTACCATTACCTTATCTAGAGTCTTTTTTAAACTGTTTAATTCTTTCTCCATCTGATTATTAAGTTCTTCTTTTTCTTCTAATTCTGCCTTTGTTATCCGTAAAGAAGAACTCAGAGTCCTAACTTTTTCATCAAGGATGTCTTTTTGCTTCTGTAGTCCTTCAATTTGTTGTGAAGCATTCTTCTCAGTATTTTCACTTGAAAGTAGATGCTAGGAGAAAAATTTATAAGTAAATCTATAATGTAAACATATGTGTATGCTTGTCTATTCAAAGGTAGTCGCAGGGACATGGAGAGGTGTTATGACTATTCAAAGGACTCCTTTGAAATGGTAAAAAATGCAATATGAAATCTGTACATACCATTCTGTTTACCAAATTCAATAATACTTAATATGGCATTTAATAATTATAGTGGAATACATTATTTATTAGTTTAAAACAACACTATTTTCTAATACATTTAAAAATAGAAGAAATAAAGAGCTTACATTTTGCATTTTTCTAATTTGTTCCGACTGTTCTTGGATGGTAGTTTCTGCCTGCATAAGGCTTTTTCTGAGTTCTTCTACTTCAGTTCGAAGGACTTCATTCTTTAGTTTATATTCATTTACTGAAGACCTGCAATGACATCCAAACGATTTTAATAATAATTTAAAGCACAATAAAAGTCAGGTATAACTAAAGCATATAATGAGAATTTCACAATTAAGTTCAAGCTCCAATGCATCTTTAATGAGATAATATACATAAATCTTTAATATAAAGTTATAATGAGTTACTGTTAATATTGACTTTAAAATTGATGAAATAAAAATAATGTACTATTTTTATCAATAACCAATTTCAAAGGAACACAGAAACAAAAGAGAAAATGTTGAAATGGAATTTTTTTAAAAAAAATCTTTTAACTGAATATAATATACACTCTGGGGTATTAATGTAAGCAGGTTTTAAGTAAATAAGATATCTCACACAGCTCTGCAAACTCTCCTTTTTTATAGCTATATTTTTTAAAGAAAAGATTTAAATTTTTATTCCTAGAATCTGCGAATTCGAGAAAATCTGATGCCAAAAAGTGAAGCAGCAAGTGAGGATACAGTTGAACTTGAGAAAGGCATTTCAACAGAAGAATACCAATTAAATAAAAGACTTATGAATTCTTGATTATTAAAAACATTTCAAAGAAGAACTAAGTATCTTTGAACAATTTTATTATACACATTAGCCAAACATTACTTATGGTCCAATTGCTAATTTCTCAAAAATTTGCGAGGCATATATTTCATGATTAAAAAATGCTCTAAATAAAAAATAATTGCATTTAATATTATTTCAGCCAATAATATATTTTCTAAAAAATTTAAAATTTTGATATATTTTCCAAGAATTAGTATATTCAGCAAAATATTTTTGGCACATCAATATTTTAAACAAAAAGAACTACATATTTCTGTGATCAAAACTGAACAGCTATGAGGATTAAGTTTTATTATTTTAGGTAATCATTAGGCATCTCATGGAGGATTCACTGTTTGTTAAAAGGAGAATCTTCCTTGGGGAAACTGTTAAAATCGTCTAGAATAGTGATATTCAAAGCTTCATAAATGCATTGGAATCTTTTTGTTCAAAATGCTAGTAAATCAAGAATATTTTATTAAATATGACTGAAAGCACTGCCAAATTGTATAAAAATTCAAACTTCATAACTTTTTATAGCAGGCAGCACATTTATTGATTCAAATAATGGCTTAGAAATTAACTATTGGGCTATAATTAGAGGATATTTGCTATATAGCATTTATTGATGATAAATATTAAAAGTTTGAAAACTAATTAAGATAATTTCTTTTATTTATCGATCCTAAACAAAAAGAATTTAACAATAACTATGCAACATTGAAAACTTTTCAAAAATACAAAAAGAATCCATCTTTTCAATTTATAAAAAGTGTTCTTTTCAATATCAAGATGAAATATCGATTTAAATTTGACAATTTTGCACATTGTTACCTTTTTATTTTTGAAAATTCAGTAAATATAGCTAGGGCAATTAAGAGATGGAACAATTTTAATGAACATATTTATCGAAAGGCTTCTACATCAGTTTATACAACATTAAAATACAAGAATCATACTGCAAAAATACATAAATATTTGCAGGATAAATGTATTCTTTATTTGCAAAAAATTGCACTCTTAAATGTTTAAATACAGAATATTTTAAAAGGAAACAAAATTGATTTCACACATAATTCAAATTAACTTTTGGGATATAGGTTTAATAAATCAGAGACAAGCAGACTCATTCTATTCCATTAAAAAGCTAGAAAATTGAGTAAGAAAGCAAATGTTGACAATGGTTTTGTATGCAATAATTCAGACATGGTAATTGTACTCATTAATATTCTTTTGAATGCAGAGCAAGATTTGTAGCAATTTGTTCTAATTTAGAATCTGATACATATTACTAAAAATAAGGCCTTGCTCACTCTTTAATATTTTAAGAGTAATTATAAATCTAAAATTAAATGATGATTAAAACTAAAACTACTTTTTAAAAAAACATTCATGCCATTACCTTAGTTGCTCATTTATTTGTTGTACTTTGAATAACTCAGTTTGATTTTTTAAACTCTCCTTCTGCTTTTTCTCTAATTCTTCATACAGATTTTGCTGTGAAGATGACGTTTGTGACAAAGAAGAGCTCAAAATTCGTACCTGCAATTTTAAATATATTTAAATAATAACACTAATAATGAATTTTGGCATATCATCACAAAACACATTTACTGTGCAGAATCAGAGTTGCATTTGAAATTTTAATAAACAGAATTCAGCCATTCAGCTGTAGTGAATAGCATATAAGCCAGTTAACAACTACGCTACACAAGCATATGCTTTTGTATCCTGTTTATATTACTGGACTGTGAACCACAAGATCCCAGGTTCTATCCCTGCGCATAATAATCTGCTAAATTGGTGACCTCGGACGATGAACCTTCAACCTTTGTACAGCTATTGAGGCGCCATCTACCCACACCAAACCAAAGTCGCCAGACTCACTTGACGCAGCAAACCAAAGTCATCAGACTCACTTGATGCAGAAACAGCATCAGCAACCACTCACCCATACACGCTTGGTGCTACTCAACTGGCCCTTTAGACAACAGCCTAATACATCACCACTCAACACCCATATCATTCGACTCACAGGAGGGAGAGTCTGTGGTGAATAGCATATAAGCCAGTTAACAGCTATGCTACATGACACAAGCATATGCTTTTATATCCTGGTTATGTTACTGGACTGCGAACCACAAGGTCCCAGATTCTATCCCCGTGCATAACAATCCGCTAGCTTAACATTACTTATAAGAAGATAATATTTTGAGGATGAAAGAAAAATAAAGAACTAAGATCTGTTATTTACTGCTTGTCAAAATCATAGTAACTATAATTTCTATCAAAATAATTAATCACTACTGTCACTGCTTGCATAAAATAAACATTTATTTTGAGAAAATGATGATTCAAATTTCATCAATTATGATATATATTCAAATACTCTATAAAGATTACTCAGACCACATTTCATGACTTTAAATTTCAATAAAAATGGAGTTATGAAAATCAAAATCAATCTTAAATTTCACAGAGAAACAATAACACTCAAAGTAATTCAGCACTTTTAAGATGGGAATCTTGTTTTAATAAAAAAAAAAATAAATAAATAAAAAAAACTAGTTAGAAGAAGTAAAAGCAAAGTATTTAAATGCACACAATTTATTTCAATTTAATTAGTTTAACATTCCATTTTTGAAGCAACATAAGGGCCATTACATGACAAGTCTCAAGTTTTTTAGCAATAGTCAGGTGATGAGAAATGACCCCAAATTTAGCTTTTTCCAAATTACTATACCATATCAAAAGAAGGACTTTGGCCTTAACCTATATTTAATGCATGCCAGTCCACCATGATTCAGTGTTTTTTAATGGAATTAAACAAGTAGCCCTTCAGCCAGAAAATCAATCCAGGACTGCAATCTAGCAGGCAAATTTGGAAATAATGCACAGTGAATTTTTTCTTTGAGATAATTTTGTAAGTGTTCATATGAGGTTTCTACATTTTGTAATCAGATGCACAATTAACTTGGAATAAAGTATATATTTCACAATTTTCTTATCTTTTTAGCAGAAAGAATGGAGAAGATAGCACATTTCTTACCTTTTCTGTTAAAAATTCTTCATTTTTTGAATATTTCTTAACTTCATTACTTAAATGGTCAACAGTTAATTCCAGAGATTTAGTTTGAGATTCAGCTGACTTTAACTTTCTACTAGCAGAATCTAACTTTTGTTCCAGTGTCTAAAATAAACACATATAACATGAAACGGACAAGATTAAGTGAGTAAATAATAGGATATGTAAACAAAGAATTATTCATAAATAAAAGTCACTAAAAAATGTTTTTACATCACAGGAAATTCATCAAGATGTCTACCAATTACATTAATATTTTACAAAAACAAATGAACACTAAAAGAATACAAGCATCAGTAAGATGCCCGAGTTACATCTCATTCACAGCATTAACACATTGTGTACAGCACTACCAGGGCCAGCACATTTTTGAACGCTCTAAAACAATACAATAGGGTCGGCAACCTATTGAAACGGAAGAGCAAAAAGCAACATTTTACAAACTTTTCCAGTTTTTAAAGAGCCACTAAATATTTTCGATTCAATATTATATTTGCTTATATAAATATTTGATTTTTGATTTAAAATAAACAGTTTTAAATACGGAATAATCTTTATTCATATAAAAAAAAACCAAATATAGATAGTTACATCAATGGGAGCATTGGCTTTGCATGCCTTTTGAAAGTTTTATTAAATCTGGCTTATAGCTTGTTGTAAGTTTCAAGCACGGCTTTCGATTTTTATTTGTTAGTTGACTACTATTTATTATATTCATGCAAGAGAACGCTTGCTCACACGAATATGTCGACCCAAAGATCGTCAGCTTTCCATATGCCAACTTCTTCACCTCACTGTAGCACTCTGGAAGACTATTCCATGCATCGAATATGAGGGCCTCAACTTGTGGAATTTCTTTTAGTCCACTTGTGCCGCGCGATGTGCATGCATTTCTGGGCCTCCAACTCTTCTAACTTGCTCTTGAGTTCTGTGAACTTGCTACTTCACAAGTCTGGTTTTCAAATATAGCAATTGCACTTGAAGCAATCCAGCATCAATTCCAAATGGCTCAATGTTGGTCTCAATTGTGTTTGTGTTGAGAGGATTTATTATGAAAGCGAGAGTACTTTTGTTTGTTTTGAATTGCTCGAATCTCTCCAAGAATCGATCCTTCGTGTTTTTTAAAGTTATGCTGAAATAATTCATATCAATAGTTGCATTGGTCTCATCACAATATTGCTTCAGATTTTTAAAATGGAGTAATTTACCACTCTCCCTATCTTAAAAAAAAAGAAAAAAAAAAGTAGTTTTTCTTTTTTTCAAAACAAACTATTTCTGACAAAACAAACTATTCTGAGTTGCCCTTTCCTTGCAGTTTTAGATTTAGTTCATTTAGTTTCATTGTGGTATCTACCATGAAGTTGAATTTTTGCAGCCATTGTCTTCTTCCAATTCGGAATGTTCAATATTTTTTTCACTGAGAAATGCTTTTATTTTTTTTAAAAGCACAAAGCAAAACGTTGCAATACATTACCTCTAGAAAGCCATCATACTTTATTGTGCAGAAGTGGGTCAGAAAACTGGCTATCTATTTCTTCAAGGAAATCTTTAAACTGGCGACGGTAGAGTGGCAATGTTTGGGCACAAAGCTCTTCTTGATGAATTATGCAGTGAAACGTTAGAATTTCGTGGTTTATTTTTTTCTGATGTTACCCCATTATGTATTCCTGTCATACTTCTGGTCGCCATTGTCTTCCAGGCATTTTTGCACAGTATTTGCTATATCTTCTCCACTTTGCCCTGAGCGCGGAAGCAATCCTAGCAATTCTTCGTTTGGACTTTGAGACGACATATACTTCAGATATGTAATTCTGTTACTGATTTTATATATTATCCGTGTACATACCTTTGAGAAAATAATTCATTTCTAAATTGCATTCTTCTTGAAACAACAAGCGAATGGACACCGCAAGCGATTAAATTACGTCTAGAGTTTAGACATGTTTTCTAGACTTTAGCTGTTTGGGTGAGAGAGAAATGAAATGCAATTGGCTGAGAAATAAACATGGTCACGGAGTCTCATCTCTAAGAACAAAACAATAGTTCAAATTTATCTGATTATGGTCATGTTAAGCGTAGTGATTTGTAATTCACGATTATGTTAATAGAAGCTGTTGAGAGATTAGGTATTGGAACTGGAAAGCCACAACCTTACAACAAAAAAGCCGGATGTGACTTGCGAGCCGCATATTGCCGACCTCAGCTCTAGAAGCATATTTTCCCAAGAAATAGAATGCATATATGCACATTTTTTATTTGAATTTGGTATTATAGTTACATGAAGTATTTTTAAACATTAGTATATATTTTATACATGTATTTATTAAATGATTTTTTTTTACATTTTAACTATTCTTATTCCACAGATTTGAATAATGCTTTAGAGTGTTATATTTGATCAAGCATATTCCCTTATGCAATGATGTTCGGTACGATTTGCAGCAGTATCTTGTTTTAAAACATTAAGGACCACTCACAAATTTTCTCATGTTACACGTCCCATTCGTTACTTATCGCTCGCGAATTTTCTCGTGTTGCATGTTCTTTTTGTTACTGTTTCATAAATAATAAAGTTATGACAATTTTAGAGCATACAAGTTTATCCAAAAATGTGCTGTCCCAAGCATATTCTTACAGATTTCTTTGTGGTCCTTAATGTGTTAAATATTTGCTTCTGGTTGATTATGCATTGATTTAGCCAAAAAAATATGAAAACAAGATATCTCGTGACCCGTATGCAATGTGTTAACATATGATACATATATATCTCATTCCCACTCTCAATTAGCCCACTTATATAAATTTTGATAGTTTCATATACATTATTAATACAAAAATCAATACTTACTGTTCTATTGTTAACTTGAAAATTGACATTAATTTGATTAGTTTCATAAACAGGCACCTTTTACCATGCATAAAAGGTTTTGTGTCAATGAGAAAGAAAGGATGAAGAAATATATGCAACATTTCTGCTTCACAAACTTTTTAAGAATTTTATTAGACTTAACATTCTAAGATTTCAATGCAATATTTATCATTTTATTTTGTTCTATAACTTTTTCCTTTCCAAATAATATATTTCTGTACTACTAAAACTATATATTTATGTAATAATATATTAAGTACAAATAAAATATTTATGTACTATAAAAAATTTCAAAAAATGAAAAGTTCAGAAAATACATAAAATATGCATTCTTATTATGCCAGGAAAAATGAAAATTAATACTTATTTTTAAATAGTTAACTGACTTGGGAAATTCTAAGAGCAAAAATATAAATTCACACTTGAATAATCTATGATGGTTGAAAATGATTTTTTTTAAAAACTGATAATCTTTATTAACACTACGCTGTTCAACGACACCACGCTGGTGTCCCTTGAATACTATGTGACTTAATGGAACAAAAAATTATCTGAATTGGTCCTAGCAGCAGAAATAAAATTCAATAATGTCCAATGTAATGTAATGCATAAACTTTTGTAAATTTCATTTAAATTATATTAAAAATATTAAGGTAATTTGAAATAGAATTCTGATTTTTTTTTAAAGCAACAGAAGATTATTGAACAACTTTTTGAAAACCATTTTAAATATTATATATATATTCATAAGTGAAGGATTTTTGATGAATGGAAAAATATAAAAGTATATTAATTATCAATGAACTTCAATCATTATTTAGAAGAAAAAAACCCAATTAAAAATAGAATTTGGCAACCTTTTGACTACTGAATCAAACTTATTGGCAGCATAAGCCAGCTTGAAATAGTTTAGAAGCTTCAGATTCTAAATTAACTTATTAGATAAAGTGAGTGGAAAAAGAAACAATAACATGCGTCAGTTAAAGCACTATGTATTACATTAATGTTTATAATAAACAGATAATATGGCTAATAATAAACCAAAATTAGAACATATCAGCCATTCTATTAGAGAATGATTAGTACACAAATAAGTGTTTATTTTTCTGGCTCTCCTGGGTTTATTTGGTGATTTTTAGATCCACATCAAAATCGTCAAGCTGCATCATACATAACATGCCAAGACAGTTGCATTTTTCGAGTTTATTAGGAGATTTTAAAATTATGCTAAGATAATGAGTTTATTTAGAAATTTTCAGAATATGCCTAGATCTATTATATATAAGATAGATACTAAGATAGTTGTTGCATTCCTGGGTTTACATGAAATTTTCAGACTACTCTAAGATAGTTGGTGATTAATTGTGGGGCCATAAAAATTAACTACTGAGAATTATTTCAAAATAGATACTGAATTAAAAAAATTATTTGCAAAGGTAATTATAAATTTTAATTGAACCAAATTTTCTCTCTGAGTAACAAAAAGATTAAAATGACTTATAAATAGGAAACAAAATCAGTATACCAACCTTTATTTCACGATCTTTGCTACCCAGAATTTCCCTAGCCTGTTCAATTTCAGCTTCAAGTGACTGAAACCTCTGTATACATTTTGAAGCTCTCATTTCGGCTGCATCTTTGGCAGATTTGAAGGATGCAATCTCCTCATGGAGTTTCAATTCAATACTTTTTAATTCAGATATTTTATCCTGAAAATGTCACAGATTCAATTTATTTTAATATAAATTTCACCAATATAATTCAAGAATATAATAAAATTACATGAGGAAAGAAATCAGATATAAATTTAATACAGTATTAAGATTCATATAGCTTAAAAAAAAAAGAGCCATGAAGTAATATAGCTGTTATTAATTGGTATTAGATCTAAAGAAAAAAAAAAAAAAAACAGAATTGGCCCATTAAACCTCTATTGGGGGTGGATGCATGTATATGTTGGCATTCTACAGACCAGATTGTTTGGCCCAGAGGTACCAAATTTGACAAAAATATATATTAGAAAATGGAATGTGCAACACAAAATGATTTTTTTAGGAATTTTAATAAAAAAATCTAATTATTAAAATTCTAATTAAAGCAATACTTTCTGAAAATATTATTTAAAACAATTTTTAGACATTTTAAATTTTTTTAAATGTCTTTTTAATGACAATAATGCATTGTTATGCAATTTACTCTCTCCCACCCAAATTTGAACATTTTTTAAAAATATTTCTTTGACACAATTTTAAAAAATAAATTTCATTGTTGCAAAGAGATTCAATTTTTTTTCATTGTTTCATCTAATTGGACATATTTTTTATGGTTGAAAGTTAAAAACTCTAAGATTCTTACTATTATCAAACCAGAGTTCTTTATTATCTTATAATATAAGGAAGAAGAAAGTGAAGTTACAGTACTGCAAAAGACAGAGAGCAATCATAATATACATTATACAAATAATTATACTTTTAATGATATTATGATGCCATGGGATTTATTAGGAAGTTTAACATACTCAATTAACAGAACGGATAAGAGTCTATTAAAATTGCCTAGTTTTAACCCTTTGACTGTGTAATTGTTTAAAATCACTATTTAGATGTGTTTGCAAATAAGTTCAAATATTTTTCATACAAAGTAAATAGATACTATATGTTACACGGCAAAAATATGATATAATAAAAATCTGTAATTGCAAAAAATAAACACTCTAAACTGTGAAAAATGCAAGATGCAATAGAAAATGGACTGATTGCTACTCCATGGAAATCATGGGATAAACAGCTGGAGGGTTAAAAATCGATCCCAATTTGAAGCATAAAAATACCTTGTAGAGAGAACCATGGTTAAAAATTTATGCATAAGAGACATAATTGAAATGAAATACAACCAATATTTTAGGCAAATGAACTAGTTACCAAATGCCACCGGTATAAACTATTAGCATAATTTTTTTTTTCCAGAACAGTCTTATTTGTATAAACTGTTACATTAGAGACATCTTTAAAATAATTCTATGCATAGTTGAAGATAGATCTTAAACTGGACATGTAATCAAGAAATTAAAGACACATCCATTAATTTTACATTATCTTAACTTACAGATGATCAAAGTAAAGATAATCAAATCAGAATGCCTGATTCTAGTACAAGAGGGATGCCAAATATGCAACCTACAATGAGTAAATTTGCAGCCTAATCACAGCAAGCAACAATTCAGTAAAATTAGGATAAATTAAAAGAATTATTTTTAATAATTTTTCAATTAAATATAATAATATATAGTAATTCATAGCATTTGAAGTAGAATAAGTAGAATGTTCACTGGTACAACTAAGCCACATGTTATGTCTTACACACATGTCCCCATGTTGTATAAAAGATAATAATGGACATCATGAGAAAGGTCTACATTTCTTTATTCTATAATCTTTATATTTTTATTTAAACCAGTAGAAGTTGTCTCCCCAAGCTTTCTCATACAATGTCACATAAAGGTGTTATTCCAAATAATGAATGCACCGCATTAGCGCACAATAGTTACGAAATATTGAACCTTTTTAATGAATCTGTCATGTTATCTTAGGCGATTTATTTGGCAATGAAGGCATATGATTAACAGTATCTGAAAATCAAATTTACATTATAGATACATTTTTCCCAAATAAATGAAAGAAAAATTAGATACAAAACTATGCTAACAGTTACAAAATCCCATACCAAATTTGACTGATTCAAGTCACTGCATGTTTGAGCGATTGGGTTTACATGTCTCTGGAAGTACAGACTGACAGATAGTCAAGCCATCATAGGATTTGGCTCAAAATTTGATAGATGCCTACACTATAGTTGCTAAATCTGTGTACCAGATTTTATCTATCTAGCTCTGTTCATTTTATATCTATCGTGTTAGATTATATTCAAACAGCTAGACAGACACCAAATCAGTACACACTTCTGAATGGATTTTACTCAAAATCTGATAGAATTCTACACATTTGCTGCAAAGACAATATACAAAATTTCATCCGTTCTAGGTAAAAGAATTTTTGAGTTATCTTTATCACACATGGAAATTTTAGAAAAAAGTGTTTTTTGAACTCGGGATATCTAAAACATAGACTCATTAAAAGCTCCAATACGAATTTTTTGGCGATTCCTGTACATTCTCTATATTACGTTACAAGTAAATGAGGGGGGGGGGGACTGTATTTAAAAATAAAATAACGTCTTTAAATGCTTACGAAAAGATTTTCTTTTTCTTTATTACTAGATGAAGCGAAAAATTCCTCACTGCCCAGCTTTTCCGTAAGCCTCCTTTTTTCTCGTTCAAGCGTCCTTATGACTTCCTCGCAATGATGAATGTTAGCTATCTTTGTTGCTAAATCCTTCTCAACATTTTTCTTATCTGGGAAAGAAAAGACAGAAGCATTATTGAATATGCACTGTTAAAAATTTTCAAGACAGTTTATCCTCAAATATTTATGATATTTCTTTAGTAAATGAAAGCTATTTTATGGTTATAAAAAAATTATATGTTTAAGTACAACATATAAAAAGAAGAGGAAACCTGAAGCAGAATTTTTATTTCTATTCTAGTTCAATTTTTCTTCTCAAATTGAATTAATCATAAGGAAAATTTGATTTTTGGAATAAGCTGTTACATGCACTTTAAAAGTTCTGATTATGACATTTATGCATTTAAAAAGAACTGAAATATGAAACTTAGTTTCAAGCACTAATGCACTGATATTCAGCATTACAAATCTCTATATTGAAGTAATATGTTGTATAATTTCATGTACTTTTTAAATACACAACAATACATCGAACGTTTATTTTTACCCCCCCCCCCCCCCGGATTTTATAACCAAGCATCCAAGATATATCTGCCAAGATGGATGTATTATGTATAAAGGAATTGACATAATCTTTAAACTAGCAAGAACCCGTGACTCATAAAAGTAAAGAAGCACACAATACACATTACATTATTTATGGGTAATATAGATAAGTACAGCTCTATATACCTGCCCAGTTGTGGTGTTAAAAGTTATAGCCTTTCCATATGATCAATGCAAGATAGTTTGATAATTGTCATCCTTTTTTTTACAATAATTGTAAACACATGGCAGCACAACTAGCATTAGAAATTTTTCACATGTCATTATTAACTGAAAACTATTTAACTTTATACACACACCATCGAATATATATTAAAAGTATGGGGTTGGGGGTCAGGAACACAGTTTAACAAATTTTAAAATGGAATTTTTATTTTGTATTACTATCAAAATATGAAACTTTTATTATGCTACAAAACATATAAATGGGTGGATCCTAGCACAGCCCACTTCTTGGCGCCTTTTTCAATTCTCGCCAAACGAGTGGAGATAACGTCGCCAATGTGAAAACCTAGACGGATAGTCTGGAATCTTATAGGATTAACGGCCTTTAGCGCCTTTTTTGAATCTCATTGGTTAATTAATATGTATTCATACGCGATAGTTGGATTTCGATGGAAAAGATTTAAAAAGGGTGATTGTTTATAACATTTATGTTTCTAATCTTTTTGGAAAAGTTGTTGTGCTGTACCGGTTGAAAATGGCAAGCGAATGGACAAGTGAATTTTTAACTTTATTGAATGCAAGAGGTAAGAGAGCGATTATTGAATGGTGTATGAATGTTAATTTAATTTCAAAAACGTATGAATGCCCTAAATGTGGAGAGAAAATGACTTTGGTTGAGCGAAAGGATACGGTGGATGGTTTTGAATGGCGATGTCGAAAGCGGGGTTTGAATGTGAATGCACATGATATTTGTCGGAGTGTTAGGAGGGGTACGTGGTTTTCACAGAGCAAATTAAGTATTTATGATGTTATGCGTGTGACAAGGTATTGGTTTGGGAGATGCATGAATGAATTTGTTGTGAATGAAGTGAAAGTTAATAAAAACACTGTGGTTGATTGGTATATGTTTTGTCGAGAGGTTCGTATGAATGCAGTTGTGAGAGAAAGTGTTAAGATAGGCGGAGTGAATATTGTCGTTGAAATTGATGAGAGCAAGTTCGGGAAAATGAAGTATGGAAGAGGTAAGCCTGTGGAAAGTCAATGGGTGTTTGGAGGGATTGAAAGAGGAAAGAATAAATGTTTTTTTCGAGTGGTTGAGCGACGGACGAAAGAGGAATTGCTGAAAGTCATTAATGAATGGATATTGCCAGGGTCCACTGTTATGTCGGACTGTTGGAAGGCTTATGACTGCCTCTCGGATGAGGGGTATGTTCATTTGAAGGTCAACCACAGTCTGACTTTCAAGGACCCTGATACCGGTGCACACACCAACTCCATTGAGGGCACCTGGGCGGCCATAAAGCGTTTTTTGAGGAATCACACTAGCCACGTGGAGGGTTAATTCGACAGCTATTTGGCAGAATACATGTGGCGGAGGTCTCGAAACCATTCAATGGCCGATGATGCCTACATGGATTTCATTCAAGAAATCATTCTGACGTACCCTCCACCGGCAAAGGATTAGAAAATGCATTTATGGTAAGTGTTAATTTTTTTATAAATATTTTTTTAGAAATATCACCTGATTTGTTGTGAAAAGCGTGCTAACGCGCAATTTTTAAATATAACCTGATTTGTTACGAAAAACGTGCTAGCGCGCGGATTGATTCTGGGGTTGCTGTGATAACCGGTAAGACGGTCTACTCTTAGCAACTAGGCAACTTGGCGAGATTTCAAAAAAGTCGCCAAGAGGTGGGCCCATCTAGGATTTTACCATATAAATAATTTGAAAAAATTCATTAAAATTTTTTTATTTTCACC
>JAPMOR010051464.1:90189-114303 GCA_026543865.1 Argiope aurantia
AAAAAAAAAGGAAACTATTAAATAATATGATGGTATGTTTAAAACAATTATAATGCAATGATGTGAGAATACATACTCTTTGCTTTAACTGTACAATTTCTTTCTTCAGTGCTTCCTGAATTTCTTCTTCTCTTTTGTGCAACATGTTTAACTCATTAATTTCATCTTCCTTGGTACTAAGGGATTTTTCAAAGCTTAAAATATTTCTTTTCAGATTATGAACTTCCCGTTTTGTATCTTGGCGAGATTTCTCAACTTCCCGCAAAGTGTTTTTTAGCTCCTTGTTTTGAGATTGCAATTTAGCAGTTGAAATATTTTTTTCTGAAATATTTCATAAATATAATTTTAATAAAAATAATAACTATTATTATGAACTTTTCAATCTTTCAATTTTCTTTAAAGTTCTCTGAATACAATATTAAGCCAGGATCAATACACTTAAGTCATTTAAAGTCCTTGATAAAATGAACTTATTACATTTAGATTAATAGATATTAAAGTAATAATATCTCAGTTTATATTTAATCATAAATAATAAATAACTAAATGAGAAATAATAAATAACAGAACAGATATTAGAACTGTGCATTAATTTCAAGGAATTTTTAAATAATAAATTCAAGGTTTTATTGTGAAAAATTGTGTACCTTATTATTTTTAAAGCATTATCTATCGTTAAAAACTAATTTTTCTCATCTTTCTGGCAGCACACAGACCCAACATCAAAAGAACAACTCCTTTTTTAAAGGTTTCCACCAATCGATCCAATTTATCTTATAATTGTAAGATTGTTAAGTGGTGCTTAATTAGGCCATATTCCATAAATCAGAATGAGTATTAAACAGATGGAACAATATTCAGTGAATATAGCAGATAATATAAAACATTTTATTTCAATGTTTTGACTACATGAGCGAGATATGATCAAGCGTTGTGAAAAAGTTGTGTTTTAAAAAATGACTTTCAATACACAACTCAAAGCTGATCCTCTAAATACAGAGTATGAGCTTCATATCATAAATATTTGGATTTGCCCTCTATGTTGATGCATGACTAGGGAAACTACACAATTTTCTATGTTTAAAATTATTATGGTATATCCATTTTTTTTAATTGCCAGTGACAATATGGTGTAAAAAAATTCGTTTTTGACATTGAAGCAACTGTGCACAAATGAAAAATCGACTTTCAAGATCTCCTGGTTTCGATTCATATGACACCCAATTTCCTTGCTTTTGAATCATACTGAGAAAATTTAAAGCTTTAGAAACTGTTGTATGATCAACATTCAAGAATTCTGCAAATTCATTTTGCATTTGACATGAAATGTGATTGAACAATGTTTCCAATTCCTCGTCTTCAAAACTGTTGTTGTTTCTAATGGCACTTGTCATAGACAAGCCCACTGACTTTATAAGTCAGTGATTACCGGGAGCAGCCCTAAGGTGTTGTCAATGGAATATGTTTATTGTAAGTTTCCAACAGTATTTGATGACTTTCAGCTGCTCTTTTCTTTGAATTAAATAGGAAAACATCTTGTAACTGGCATTTTATTGGCTAGGAATTCAGCATTTTCAAAGATGAGAAAAACTACACTGTTTACACTTCAGCAAAATCACGCAATAAAACATAAAAGTCTGACAGAGCTTTGACATGAATATAGTTAAAAAAAATGTCCGATGCAGAATAAGTTTCACCATCTATTGTAAATCTCTCAAAATTAATCCACAATTCTAGTACATTTTTTTTTTGTTAAAAATCTTACAGAAAAATAATTTTTGAATATCAATTGAATTAATACACAAGCTATCCTTAAATCAGTTTTTATGTTTTTAAAAACTGATTTGATTTAACTAAAAAAATATTTCTGAATGAAAACACGAATAGATACAACCACATACCACTCAACTTTTGCTGAATATCTTCAATTTGCTTCCTGAGTTCGCTATTTTCATTTTGAGCAGCTTTTAGTCGATTTTTACAATCCTCTAAAGATTTGTTGATCACAGCATTCAAAGACTGCTCATCTTTCAATTGATTTTGAATTAATGAAATTTTATCTTCCAATATGGTCTTTGAACTCTTTTCTGTGAGGAAGGGATAATATATTTAATAAAACAAAACTTATTATAAAATAGTAATTGTTTCAATAATATACAAAGAATATCAGAATGAATATTACCACAATAAAGAAGAATTCTGCACATGGTTTATAAAAACTACAGAGAAATTCAGTTGAGTTAGATTAATAGCCAACTTTAAATTAAACAGGGGTTATTTTGGAGCAAACTTTTTAACTTTCACTGTGCTCAAGAGACAAGGATGACACCCTAGCCCTTCTCACATTTTCACTTCACTTTGGCCAAAATGTGTTTGATACTAATGGAATCAATCACATAATGAAGCTTTGGCAGAAATAGGATCAAAGCTGCAACCTTCTGCATCTCAAGCCTGGATTTAATTAATATAGGGAAACACACAAAGCAGGAAATCATAAGCAGGAAAAAATAAAATTAAAAAAAATAAATAAAGAAAGAAAAACTAAGATTTATGTTTAAAGAAAACAGTTCCTTGAGGAAAGTTTTATTTCTTTGTATATTATATGATTGTTTTTGTGAATATTAAACAAACATTAATAACTGAGAGCATTTATGTGCAAAATGCATGTTATAATAACAAATACAACTTTCACTGTGTTCAAGAGACAAGGATGACACCCTAGCACTTCTCAAATTTTCACTTCACTTTGGCCAAAATGTGTTTGATACTAATGGAATTAATGCACAATCACATAATGGAACTTTGGTGAAAACAGGTATCAAACCTGCAAACTTCTGCATCTCAAGCTCGGATTTAGTTAATACAGGGAAACACATAAAACAAGGAACCATAAGCAGAAGGAAAAAAAAGTAGTAAAAACTAAGATTCTTTTTAAATAAAAGAGTTTCTCGTGGTAAGTTTTATTTCTTTGTATATTATATGATTACTTTTGTGAGTATTAAACAAACATTAATAACTGAGAACATATATTATGAGCAAAATACATGTTATTGTAATAACAATCGCAACTGCTTGTGCCCATTAGTTTCAATATAACAATAGTATATGATGCCAACAGACGTGGAATTACATAAATAAATTATATTAGAAATATTAATAAATATGGGAAAGAAAGCATTTGTAAAATGCCTCCCCCTCAAGAAAACTTGCTTGCATCATTTAAATATTCATATTTCATTTCTATATATCATTTGAAATTTCAACCTTTTGTAACTTCTGTTACAATCAACCTTTATAATAAATGAAATCACATGGTAATTTAAATACTAGTAATGTTATATCATTTGCGAATGGAAGCATAAAATAACTGATTAATCACCGAGTTAGAATATTTAAATGGAGATTACATTTGGCATTCTTTCATATTCATTAGAAAATGAAGCATATTTGATATGTAAGTGTAGGAAATTCACCGATATAGACAATAATGCTATAGAAGCTATTTTATTTATTTTTATTTCATTTAAATTACTGTCTTTAAAAAAAATGGAAATAGAAAATTTCAAAATAAATTGAGAATGAGCCATGTAAAATAATATAAAATATTTTATAAAAGAGAAGCATAAAAAATAATTAAATTATGGAAAAAAATCACTTATACTGTTTTAACTAAGTTATTTATGTTGCCACATTATTATTCAATACTAACTTACCACTTTCATAATATGAGTTCCTTTCATCCATTTCTTTGGCTATTTTACTTTTTTCAGATTCTAAACTGTTTACTTGAAGTTCCAAGGTTTGGATTTCTTTAAGTAGAGATTCTTTTTCCTGCTTCAGTGCCTCAATTTTCTCTTCTAGTTTTCTTATTTCCTTTGAATGCTCCACACTATAAAAGATCAACAAATAGTTTAGTTATTTTCCCAAAATATAGAATAATGAAAGGAATAATTTTTTTATTTGTTTATGATTGAACTTAGATTTTCCTTGAGTTGTTTTTTTATACAACTCATGGAGCATTGTGAGCAGTTCTTAAAATTTCAAAAAAAGATATGGAACTTAAAAAAGTTCTATAAATTTGTGAAATATATTGCACTCCATGATTTGATGGATTTAGATATTTTATGGTTTTAGGGCAGATCATGAAGTTTCTCTTATGCTGAACTGTTCAATTTTGCTTCATAATTCAATATATTTTTAATATCAATGATTTATTTTCGGTTAATATATTTTTTATTTGTGCATATGTAATTATTTTTATTTATCTTTTATAGCTTTAGACTATTCAGCATCCATGTTTGTACATAATATTTTTCATGCAGGTGTTAAGTGCCTATAAATATTCTAATAGTTGAATGGATGTAATGAAACATATAACAGCCTGGTCAAAGAAACAAATAAAAAAATAACATCTTAAAAAAATCTTAAATAAAAAAAGTAACATAAAAAGTTAACACAATACAGTATCATTAATTGAATTTACAATTTTTGCAAACATTTGTTAGATAATTAGGTAAATAAAGTTTCATAATTGACTTGCTCACAATCCTCTCTTATGATAGCAGTCTATGTGGATATCCACCACTGGATGATCACAAAATTTATAAAGTATCAATATTCCCATAAATCAATAGTTAAGTCAATTTTTAGAAAAATTAATTTCTCTGATGAGGGAAAATAAAATAATACTGTAGCGATTTGGTTATAGCGAGGACCGAGCTCGTAACCTTATAGTTTGTAGCCGCGTAACATGACCACTAGACAAAAGTGATTACTCCTGTCCAGAAGCTGTTATCTGGCTTATAAAGCTTCACTACAATATAATTCAAATAAAAGATTTTTAAAGGCCCATAAACAATTAAGAATCAATAATTTTAACTGAAAGTTCTCCCATACAAGGTTCCTCACCACTCTCTTTCCTCTTGTTCATAGAGCTCAAAACATCTTTATAAATATGTTGCATTTTTGTTCGTTTTTCAATGAAAAGTATCAGTAAGATAACAAATTTATTCAAAATTCTAACTGAAAAATAAAGTTTGTCCATTTAATGTTAGAACACATGCTAAATTTCATTTCCCAAAGTTATAGTAAATTCTCTAACAAGATTTTCTGATACATATTTTGTACATGAGAAAGTAAAAATCATAGACAAAAAGTAATAATCAATTCTAATTATTAAACATTCTTAAGAAGACACAAACCTCAAATTATTCATATCGTCTTTCAATCTTTTCATGATATCAGCATTTTCTTCAACCAGTATTTGATGTTCGTATTCAGCTTTATCAAATTTCTGTTTAAGAACATTATATGATGCTTCACTTTCTTCCAGTTTCATTTTGAGATTTTCGATGGTGCGTGCAAGATTGGAAATTTGTTCTTTATAATCATTGTGAATCTATAAAATTAAATAAATAGAGAAACCAAAATAAAAATGCCATTCATTATAATGCATAAAATCAAACTGAAAGGGAAAAGGAATCTCACTTTAGAAAGAAGTAAAATTTATTCATAAAAATATATCAAATATGGACGACATTTTTAATTAATTATTTTTTTAATTTGATTATCCATCATAGTATATGATTTGCTATTGCACTATTTGCAAGTTCCAATGAAATATATAAAATCAGATTATGCAGATATTTCTGTTTAAAATTAATATACAACAAACACTTTTACACTGACAGATTTGATAGCAAATTTATTTGAATTTTAACCATTCTTATAGTTTTATTAACATACATGATTTAAATTCTTCTTACTTTTTTGCTCTCATTTTTCAGAAGTAGTAGTTTTTCTTCATGTTCTCTTTCGTGTGAAGCTATCTGTCTTTTCAGAGATGAAACTTCTTCCTGGTGTTGGTTCAATAATTCATCTTGTTGCTTTTGATGTCGCTCAAATAGCTCATCAATAGATGTAACCATTCTATTTCTTAATGCTTCCTAAAAATGAAAGAGCATATAGGAATTCAGAGCGCAACAAGGAACAAGTAGGTCCTGAATTACAATATCAGCGAAATAAAAATAATTCATTCAGGAATGGCATAAATAGTTTGTATATTTTCTGTAGGTGGTTCAAGGTCACATTTTCTACCTTGTTATTGGTTGTCTGGTACCAGCAACATGGTGAAAATGTGACCTTGAACCGCCTACAGAAAATACACAGACTATAAGTAAATGAATAACATAAAAATTCAGCATGGTATTAGGCATTTATTTTTAATAAGATTTGTAGTAACACAGGTGTAAGTAGTTGGAATAGATATTGAAAATAATGGTTACAGATAATTGTTTGATTTCAAAAATTTTGCTTCTCCACGTCAGAATATAATTGGATTTAATTGAATTCAAACATTGATGTGCGAGTTGAGCTGGATCTTAATCAAATCAAATAATTGGAAATTCAGTAAATAAATTTAAAATTTTACTTAATGACTTCTTTCCTTTTGATATGATTTTCCAAAACTGATTATTTAAAATCAAACATAATTTTTTTTTTTTTAAAGAATCAGTTTTTAGTACACTGAATCAACTGTACACGTTTCTGTCATATTTATGTATAGGTAAATCTGTTTAGATTGTAATTTCCATTTTATTTATATTTGCAAGAGTTCATTTTTTTTTAATCACACAAAACCATATATTATATTTCTGTAATTAAATCAATTATTTTTTAGTTTTGTCCTTTATTTAATAAGTAACAATTAATTTTTTTTTTGTATTTTCCTGACTTTCATATAAAAAAAAGGGACTACTTTATAAAAATGAAAAATGTTTAATTTCCTATAATGGCTCTTCATAAACAGAGATCTGAGTTGATAAGTGACCCAGATAACTGAAATTCAAACATAGATTTACTACAGATTATGCAGAAAAAGTGAGAAAATAATTTTTTAAATTTAATTATTATTTTAAGAGAACATTTTACTTTAAATGCCTTAAAAAGCATAGAAGATTGTAAAAAATAAAATTCCTTTGGAATAAAATAATTTGGCAGATGCAATTGAAGTAAATAAAGATGTATATTATACCAAAAAAGTTTAGAAGGACAATTAAAAATAAATTGGCTTTTGAAAGGACAATTAAAATCAAAATTAATATTAAATATTGGCTTTTAGTTGACAGTAAAAAAAGAAATTTCCTTCAGAGCTGCTAAGATTAATACAATAAATTATGATACACACTCTAAACCAAGAATATAATTCTTAAACTTAGAAACACTCACCTTTTCTTTAGTAATTAAGTCTATATCAATATTATGCTGATGTCGTTCATTTTTTAAAGCCGTTTGATATTCCTGCTCCATCTGTTGAATTTTTAAAAATGCAGCATTCTTTTCCTTAGCAACATCAGCTACATATTTTTCATGAAGTTCCTGCAAATCTCTGATTTGAGCTGAAATTAAAATTGAAGATGACAGCAAATTTTAAACAAAATGTAATTTTTTATAATGTTTAATTTCTGAAATTTTGCAATAAAACATTGTTTATAAAATGTAATAGCAATGTAAAAACAACCTTGTTTGCAAACTTCATATATACGATAAAAAAAAAAGAATTTTAAGATTATTGATGAAATTCCCACAACCCAATTATGGGGAATGTGCATAATATGGGAAAAACTAAAAGAGCACATTTCCAAGAACATAGGCATTACAAATTTTATTTCTAATATTATTAAGTCAAAAAATAAAATTCCTTTATTTTACAATTTTAGAAAAAAAAAAGCCTAAAATAGTTTTATTCATATTTATTATATAGTTATAACAAATATAAATTTAGTTTAATACCACAATACTAAGATTATCACCAATTTCATATGGAAAAACAAAAGTAATAAATACTATTGTATTTCAAATACTATTTTATTGATTCTTTTTTCTTTATAAATAAGCACTATTTTATTATTGTGAAGGTCCTCTTTGAATTCCAATGGTGAAGGATTCCTTTTCTAATGATCTTTTTTACGTATTCCAATTACTTTATGATACACATTACCATAAGGATAACTTTTATACTTTAGTAAAATAAAAATATACATACTTTGTAAAATTTTTCGAACATTCCCAAAAGAGTGAAAAATGGAGGAATAATATTTGCTGGTACTATAACATCCTTTGATTTAACAGTATCAAAATGTATTAAAACTGACTGGTGAATTCTCATCATTGAAAAATGCCCATTATACTTATTTGAGAACAAAAATATTTTTCAAGCTAATGTAACAATAATTATTTAAATAATCAATTCTATGCAAATTATTTTTTCCCTAAGACAGTTCTTTCCTGAAAATTAGAAAATAGCAGTCGTTGTATTGATACCTAAAGAAGGTAAAGATTTGACAGATTACAAATCTTACAGACCGATCTGTTTACTACCAGTTATGGGTAAAGTATTGGACAAACTAATTACTAAACGATTAACATATCATCTACAAAAAGAAAATTTATTACACAAAAACCAATTCGGATTCCGCAAGAATCGTGGTACCAACGACGCTTTGAAAAGTATAATAAATTTTATCCATGACTCAAAACGCAACAATATGATAACCTGTGTAATTTCCCTTGATATTTCCAACGCATTTAATTCAATCAGATGGGTGGACCTGAAACAACTTTTTGAAAAATATGATATTGATGATTCCTTGAGGAAACTATTGGAAGATTTCTTACACGATCGAACGATTTTATTGACCGATGGGAATAAATGGAGATATAACATTGGAGTCCGACAGGGATCTAGTCTAGGCCCTATTTTGTGGCTTTTAATCATTAATGAATTATTATTGGATGAAGAAATAAACAGTGAATCAGAAATTATGGTCCAAGCCTACGCAGATGACATTATTGTCTTAATTAGAGCCAAAGCATCTTACCTTTTCACAGAAAAGAGTACAAAAGTAATGAATAAACTGGAAAGTTGGGCAGATAAATACAATTTAATTTTTAATAGAAATAAATATGTTTATACTATGATTAAAAATAAAAAAGATATCACATATTTTCCTGGAATAAAATTATATAACCAAAGATTATCATATTCAAAAGTTATTAATTATTTGGGAATCACAATTGATCAAAATCTTTCATTTATGCCTCATTTAAATGTAATACAGGAAAAAGTAACCAAACTGCAAGAAAAATTACGAAGAATTGCTCGACCAACTTGGGGCCTAAAACCAAAAGTTCTAAAACAAATCTATTTAGATGTTATAGAGAAAATCATAACTTATGGGAGTGAAATATGTTATAAGGATCTTGTAAAAGTAAACAATAAATTGAATAGTATTCAAAGGCAATCTCTACTAATTATAACGAAATGCTACAGTACGGTCTCCAATGAAGCCCTCCAAGTATTGAGTGGATGTTTACCACTGGATATTAAAATTAAATATTCAAACCCAGTGTTAGAAGTTATAAAGAAACAAAAATTAATTAGATATCAAGAAGGAATTACAAACATCAATTATGTTAAATTAATAGCGCCTTGGAACGCACTTGAAATAGAATGGACATATTTTAATGAAATTATGGACGGAATACAAATATATACTGATGGGGCGAAACTTGAAGGACGAGTGGGATGAGCCATTGTAATCTATCAACAAGGTATTGAGACTGATAACGTGAAGCTCAGACATGCCAATAGTACAGTTTATAACGCAGAACTTGTGGCTATAATAACAGCAGTTGATTATATTATTCAGAAGAAATGGTTAAATGTCTCTATTATTTCGGACTCGAGATCCGTTTTGGAAACCTTGCAAGCTACCAATGAAGACAGAAAATTTTTAAATGATTTAAAAACTAAGATAATCAACTCAAACTTAAATATAAGAATTAAGTGGGTAAGAGCCCATAAAGGAATCGTGGGCAATGAAAGAGCAGATTACCTAGCAAAAGAAGCTACAAAGAAAGAAGAAATAGATTTTAATTTCGGCCCCTCCATCACACAATTAAAAACAGAATTAAAAAGCAAGATAATTAGAAAATGGCAAGATAGATGGACGGAACCCAAGAAAAGGGAATGGACCAAAAAATTTATAAAACAAGTTAGTCCAAACAGATTATATGGAGATTTCTACATTAATCAAATTATTACTGGACATGGGACTTTCAGGACACATCAAGCGAGACTCTTTGGCAAATCCGCTGTTTGCATTTGTGGAAATGGTACAGGAACAATTTTACATGTGCTAAAATATTGTGACCTTTGGAGTGTTTTCCGGAATCAATGGCCAAAAGAATGGAGTAATATGGAACTCGAAACATTAGTTAAAATCCCAACTTTTCGTACTAGTGCTTCACAAATTGTCTCAAAACTACAACAAATGGAAATGTCTTGCCTCGATTGATCTTGTACAGATTTGGTTCTCCTGTTTTATACTATTGTAAATAAGTTGTTGTTTCTTGCATGTTCTTTACAATTTTTTTTTCAAGTTTTTCACTACTTACATATTTATGTTGTTGTCTAAGACAATCTTTGTTATTCTTGTGTTTTTATATATTTTGAAGAAAGTATGGTTATGCTCTTAATTATGTAAAAAAAAAATTAATGTTATATTATTGTAATGAATTGTATTGAGTATTTAGTACATTAACTGTATATAGTACTTTATCTAACATTGTATAGAATAGGTACAGTTAGATCTTAATTGTATTGGAACAAGGATAGTAGGTTAAATTTAATTTCTTCTGGTCTGATGGAAAAATAGAATCTCAAGAGGTAGTCCTGCGCCATTGTGCTGGGTGGGGTTGCCTTGCGGCGGCCCATCGTTTTATCCGAATGGCTTCGGCTGGGACTTAATGTAGGTATGCCTTTCCCTAAGACAGTCATTTATATATATATATTTTTAGAAATCCAGTATTGTTATTAAGTCACAGCCAACGAGATACAGGCAGCAAGAACTGCTTGCAAAACAAGCAAATGAGAGCAGAAATTAAAGCAAACCCGAAGTAAGAAACATGATTTTCTTTTCCATCAAATTTTAGGAACGATCCTTATTTTGTGTACAACAAAGCTGATTTACATTCTCTGAATATTTTAAATGCAATTTTAGCATTCATTACTATAAAAAAAATCTGATAATATTATGGACTTAAAAAAGAGTGTAATAACCCAAGACTGTATTCTGTACTAAGTGAGAGATATGCATAATTGTTATCACATCTAAATAAATGTAAATGGAAATCATAATTTTCAGTTAAGGCTCTCCAGATTAGTTTAATTATATTAATGCCCCGTTTTAAAGCAACACTAGGGTTACTTTAGGATGGACCTCGTAATTTTGAACCGCGATCAGATGACAAGGACCACTCCTGAGCTGGCATACTCCTTTTCCAAACTTCCACACCACATCAGCGGGGTGGACGTTTGGCCCCGACGGATTTAGCGTGCACCAGACCAGCTTACACGACATTTCTTTGGTGGAATAGGGGCTCGAATCTGAAATTGCCTGATCCCAAAGCCGAGACCTTACCACCAGGCCACCGCGGCCCTTAAGGCTCTCCAGAATGAATGACTTAAGTAAGAATCTATGGTAAATGATTATATAGAAACGGATAATTCAGTTAATGAAAATCATCTTTTTGAGAACGAATTATGTATGTTAAACGAATGTTCTTTATACAGTTTAACCCATGAGACGATTTTCGTTTACTCGGCCAGCAACTGAAAAGTGAGTCGGTGCAAACAGGCGACAATTTAGTTTCGTCCTTTAGTTTTTTGTTTCACTGATAATCAAACATCTCTATTCGTATTATTATTAATCGAACTTCTTTCAATTTAGAATTGAATCATTTCATCACAGGACATGCCCCTTTGTGACTTATCTCCACAAATTCGGCTTATGTTCTGATCGTCATAGTTGTGGAGAGAACGACGATTCAAATCATTAAGTTTCTAGCTACTCTTTAATCCAAATCTTTAACTTTATATAGCTCATTGTAGAAAACATATCAAACTACAGTGCACTCCCGAGTATCCTGGCTTCCGTCCTATCCAGCCTACTTTTCTTTTGTCATAATTCAATGAGAAAGCCAAGGCTTTGCATTGGCAACATTGCCAAGGTACTGCTACGATCCTCCTACGTGTCGTGTGCAAAATATAAGTTGTGACAGGAAAAAAACAGCGTTCTGCTCGTTGTTCATCGTTTCGTCAGTGTGTAACGGAACTCAATTGTTGCCGCTGTTCCTGATTATAACTGCACAGTACGTACAGTATTCGTAAGTTGATCTTGGGGTATGCTTAATGTTTTTTTAAGTGTATCACAGTGAAGATTTCGAAATGTTTGTTAATCGAAAAAAAGTTGTAGTGACTATATAGGAGAAATACAGTGACTAAACAGTCGCTGTATTTCTAGCGCTATACAGCGACTAGACTCTGGCGTAACAGCAAAAACCGGCAACTGTTTCTATGACTCACCGGGCCGCTTTCACATTCTACTTGGCTTGAGATAAATGAGGGATAGTACTCAATAAAAAAATCAGAAAATACGTATTATAACATTGAGTTTTGGTATAAAAATTTTGTCTTCTGGTATTGGTGGGCAAATAAATGAGCTCATAGAACTCCGGCCTACTCTTCTGCTACTTTAGGCCAGATAGTAGGGAATGTATTCTAATACTAAAACACTGTTCAAAATAATAATAAATTTTTTTTAAAAAACTGTAAAGAATTATGAGGCGTCTACAAGAATAAAGTTTATCATCATTGACAAAGAATGGCTTTGAATGACTTTATTAGCCGTTGACGATATTCACTGTGGACTTTTTAAACACACGTTATATGTTAAACTCTTTCTTATTTTTTCCTTAATTCTTTTATTCTTTTTTCCATTTATATATTAGATTCCCCCTTACGCCAACAGATGTTAATTAACCATAAACCGATGAGATCAATTATCTCCCAATGGTTTAATAAGTTCAACGATCATGTTGACTTTTTGACTTCGAGATGCCATAGCTCAAAAATGATTGCTTGGATGGAGGATATAATTATTCTATTTTTATAATAAACAATCGTATAAAGAAGAGCATCTTCGGTGAAAAAGAAACGATTCTGATCTCTTAAAATTACCCAATTGCGAGTGAAGCAGTTTGTTTTCCTCAACTGCATGAAAATTGGAATAACAGTGAAAAGTTTTATTGTTTCTTTAAAATGTCAATTGGATTTATCATTCAATGATCATTTCTAAAAATTGGATCAAAAATCTCCGGAATGTAAGAGTTTTATTTGCCTAAATGGTTTTTAATTAACAATTTTACGCCAAATTTTTCTCGCCAAGCCCCGCGGACACTATAATCTTCCGAATTTTATTTCTCACTATTATGACTATTTTCAAGAGACCCTGGCGACTTTATCTTTAAAGTTTGGCGCCAAATTTGGCGGTACCTGTCCCTAGGATTTAGCCATTTTTATTTGTTATAAGTAAAGGTATTTTAACGCATAGAAAAAGTTCAGATAAAATTGAAAATCACATATTTTTAATAACTTGAGAAATTAATAATGAATTAAACAAATGAACCTTAATAGTAATATGGCTGCAATAATAGAACTAACGCAAGATTCTAAATGAAGCAAGTAAGTTTGCTCAAGCAAAGATAAAACTTACGTTCAAAGTAAATAAATGTGTCTTACTGCAAGAACGATTTCATTCATAAATAATTCAAATGGAATAAACGTTAGATACATAGAATATATAATAATTACACTATATATTTTTGATCATAATGTTCTTGAAGACAGGGGGTAATTCTGAGTAAGCTTTAAAGTAATTAACATCGCAAAAGGTCGTTTTAAAGTGCGAATTAATACCCTGCCTTTTAGATGTTTACAAACATATTTTTAAATTTGTGTAAAACCATAAACATCGCTCGTTAAAATATAACTCGTGATATTTTTTTTTCCAAATATGAAAATAAATTAAATTTCTTATGGAATCACGCAATATATATCAAAACTTGAGCTCTAAGTTTTGGAAGAATGTTGAGATTTGCTTTGAGGTCAATCCAGTAAGAAACTGGATTTACCTCTAATGAAACAGGAGATTTCAAAATCAGAAAGGTAGGAAGAAATGTAAAAGTGATGACATACTAAATGCTATTTGTCCCAATGGGGTCAATTCATGTGATGTAAAAGTCACATGTCATGTACTTCTTGCGCATGGCATTTAAGTTTCATCCGCACTGCTTTCGTCGACTAGTCTGCCATTAACGTTCTCCACCAAGTATGAAGCGGATTTTTTGTTTACATTTGAAGTTATAATTTTGAGTCATTTTCTTTCCTCTTATTATGTGTTAAAAGAGGAAATACTGGTGTTTTGATGGATGCATGCTTTAATTGAAACACAGCATGATAAATCGACTGTCATGATAAAATGTTTTCTTATTTTCCTTTCGGCAATCCTGACTTGGGTATAGATTTGGTATAGATTTTTTCAAGCCATCGAAGTTGGTGATATGCTCCGATCATTTTGAAGAATTCATTCGGTGGGTGTCCGTTTATTAAATATAGATGTTCCAGTAATTTGTTAGAAAAACTCTTCGAAGAAAAAGAAATCGGTAAGCGATTTGCCTTCAAAAACAATCAAACAAAATCGTGAGTGCATTTCTAATTTACTTTATTCACATTTGATGAAATTTCTGATCATTTTGAATATGCTTAGAAGGTTTTAAAATTTTTACATGAATATTACATTGCATTTTTCTACAAAATCTTATCTAAATTTAATTAATGTAAGTAAACAAACTCCTGTTGCAAAAATAACAACTGCTATAATGCTAAACTTAGGTGGAAGTGAATATTACTAGTTTTCTAATGACATTTGCAGATTTGTAATGGATTCAAAATGAATTTATATCAAACAACTTTTCTATTGTTAAAAATGTAATGTGAATAGTTTATTGTATTGTATCATAATGTCATGTTATACCATTGTGCACCTCAGTGATTTCTGTTTTAATAAATAACGGTCTTTAATTGAAAATCAATTTCCATATCAGCATTTATTATATAATTTTTATTCCCAACTTCATTGCTACATGCATGTTTCACCTTTTTTTTTTCTATTTCTTTAATATATCAATTTTGAATTATAAAATTCTGTGAAAGCAAAGAAGTGTTTCTTTCAACTATTCTTTATATCCTATTTAACTTCTTTCTTTCTCTCTCTCTCTCTCTCTCTCTCTCTATATATATATATATATATATATATATCATGACCTTATTCTTGTTTATTAAATTTACTGTATTGTATGTTTTTGTTTTATTTTATGATATTAATTCAATGTAACTTTTATCAATGTAACTTTAGCATTTAAAAAAATTTAATAAATGTTCTGCTTTAAAAGTATATTATTCAACATTATGTTTTTATTGGTGATAAAAAAACCCCTGTTTTTTAGTATCCAGCATGTTTCTGTTGAATAAAACTGATTTCATCATTTACATTGACATTCTTGTTATATTGTGTTTATATTATTTCCAAGTGTCTAGAAAAATAAATGTTGATAAATAGTAAATAGTTTTTTGAATTACTGAGTACATTGAAACATCCATTTGATCATATTTTTTCAAATAATTATCGCATATATTTTATTTATCTATATATATTTTTTTTTTGTAATGTGTAAATAAAATTTTGAAAGCGTGATTTTGTTTGTTTTCCTTTAATGATTTCTACAAATTAAAATGAAATTATTAATTCATAAGTTGCATATATTTAAAAAAAGGTATCTATACCTTTTATATTTCATAATTTGAAATTGTAAACATAATTTATTCAATATATATTAATTTGAGTTTCATGTTCTTTCTTCTGAGTAAACTAAAAACATCAAAGTCTCAATATTTATAAAAGTAATTACATAAGAAAAAAAATGTAATGATTTTATTAGTAAGCTTTAAAATATCTAAGAGTAATGATTATTTTTAAAAGGAACTATATTCATAAGATTCAGCATTCAATAATATGTAAAAAAGAACATTTGTAATTTTTCAAAAACACTGCCATAGTCATTTGTCAAAATGTATCCTTTGGATTAAAAAAAAAAAAAAAAGGATATGGGGAAAGAAAGAATAAAACGGCACCAAACGAATTAAAAAGTGATGTTAATTAATTATGCAAAAACAATAATTCCATTCAAAACACTAATTAAAATTTCAATATAAGAAATAAAATTATATAACTAAGAAAATTTGGAGAAAATAATTCAAAATAATATCTTTAAAAAAAATCAGAAGTTTTTAATAATTCATCGGTTAGCGTAATATTTACTAAACAATGGTTTCAACGTTATCGGCAGACATCACGACATGCGCAGAACGGCTGAAAATTGTACAGAAGCGGTTTGTTTGGTACCTGACACGTGACCGTGAATTGACCCCATTTCATAAGATAGATTCAGGCATTCCATTCTTGACTATAAACTGCCGTTTTGGCGTTCCTTAAATTTTCTTTTTCACTACGTATCGTATTAAAATGATGGGTATTTACAAAACGAAACATGGCAAAATTATAATAACAATAAAAAAGGTCAATATACCTAAATTTGGAAAACTATAGGTAGAAAAAATAGCAAATAAAATGGAAGGGGGGAAAAACCCAACCTCGCACCAGAAAGAACAAAGAGCAAAAAATGGCGGAATTAATCTATGAAAAGTGATCATTTTTTTTTTTTTCTTTTCAAAAACATCCAAATTCTATAAATGCATGCACACTAAGAAAAAAAAATATCATAACCAAGGCAACAAGCTCGTTCCCACGTGTTATTGATCTCTTAAGCAATTAAACGATTAATATAAAAAACATTTTAAAAAAATTTATTTTATTAGAAAAGACAACAACATGAACTTATTGAACCATTCTCCTGCAAATTACTGCAAGCGCAAATTAAAAAGTGTAAATACTACGAAATAAACATATAATAAATTTAAAAAAATTAAAATGAAATCTACGATCACAAATTTTAAGTTATCATGTGAGAACATTATTATTTTTTAAGTCATCATTTGTCTTAAATAATTTAAGTCATTGACCAGTTTAAACTGGTTTACAGGAGCTCCAAAACTTTTTTGCCAGCCAAGAAAAAAATTGAAAACGAAAATTGCCATTTATGCTTTATTCATTGCCTACGCGATTTCAAGCTTCAAAACCCCTAACCAAAACAACATCATGTTCTCACAAAAAGGAATGACACGTTTGAAAGCTGAATAGCGTGCGTTTCCTTCGCAATGCGATTTCCAAATGATTTTTAAACTTATTAATTTATATAGTATTTTTATGAAAACAATATTTTTGTAAACACAAACTGCTATTTTCTAATTTCTGAGATTATAAAACAGTTTCATAATGGATTAATCTGAGAACAGGAGTCAAATCCTTTAATGTTTCCCACTTGATGAATGATGTGATATTTTCCCATTGGAGGGTAGGAAAAATACTTTTATCAAAACTGTCATTAAACGTGAGTGAAATTTTTTGAACATATTATAAAAATTAAATTTAATTTCCTCCGAAAAAAATTACATTTCATAAAAATAATAGCTTTGTATAAAAATAATAGTTCTACGCCAATCCTTTAAAAACGCATCTGCTGTCAAAGAAGCATACGTAATAATAAAGCAATACTGGTAAACGCAGGTCAACCTTTTAAAAACGCATCTGCTTTTAAAGAAGCATACATAATAATAATGCAATACTGGTAAAAGCAGGTAAAAAAAATATATTCGATTAAAAGATGATGATGAAAATTGCCATTTATGCTTTATTCATTGCCTACGCGATTTCGATCTTCAAAACCTCCTAACCAAAACAAGATCATGTTCTCACATGAAAATAGAATTTTTACTACGAATAAATAGTAAAATTTCTATTTTGAATTTAACATCCACAGAAAGTAGTTTTAAATCTTAACATTAACAAATAAATAAATAAATAAAAATGATTGAATGGACGGGACAAGAAAAATGATTTGATGGACGGATTTGAATTTTATCATAACATTAAAAAAAAACTGTTATAGATTTTGGAAAAAATAAAGAAATTCTCATTGTTTAGCTCAGTTTTCAAATTCGCCAACTTATTGCTGTCGTGCCCAGTTGGACTCAGTAACCTCTTCAGAAAGCAAGACGTAAAAACAGTACGATTCTTCACTTAGCAAACAGATCACTCAGCAAAAAAATTAAAATGAGGAAAAACTGAAATCAAATTGATATCATTAAAAAAGATTTTTTAAAAAAAAAAAATTAAAGATACGTAAGAATTTTTTTTATGAGAAAACAGTTTTGGAAAATCTGAATATCAATTTCCACTGACAAGTCATGCAATTACCCATCTGACAACGATTATCAACACGATTTGTAGTTTCTGGCGTCACGATGAACCCTCCCACAAGCATTTCTAATAATATTTTGCAGTTTCATAAATTAGCTGCGCGAAGCACTGAATTAAATCCAACAGTAGAAGTCTTCAGTTTTGCAATCTAAATATTTCGTACAGAAGTTTGTATACAATAACTATAAAACGTAAGACGCGAGTTAGATAATATTTGGTAAAAAGGCTCAACATCTAAATGTAGATCTGGAATCGGATTTGGTTCTAAATGTAGATAAATTTAAAACAAATCCGTTAAAGAGCTGGATGTCTGTACTTTTACATTATACTTTATTCAAAAACATAACTTAGGTAAATGAAATCTGGTTCACAATTTTAACATCTAAAGCATAGATTTATGGCAAAATTTGAAACAAATCTGTCGAAGGATTGACCATTAGTCGGTCTACTTTTGCGTGCATGTAAATAATTTGAAAATGCAATGACTTAAATAAAATAAATGTTATATATAATTCTGTGGCTTCAATCGGTTAGGGGGGTTATTGGTTACATTCAAAATGCATTTTCGATTTTCTTATACTTGTATATTAACTACAAATGAGCAACCGATCGGGGGAGGGGGGGGGGAAAGCTAGATTTACGTCAAAAGTTGATATTTAATTTACGTGTTCACAAACATCATGAAATATTGACTTTCATAAATAAAAAAATTTTTTTAAGTTAATATGAAATTATTTTAGCTCTTTACTGGCAGACATACAAATGATAACGGCATAATTCGGTAGGATATTAGTGTATTATTAGAATATTTACTCAGTTTATTAAACTAAATATTGCAATATAATTATAATATATGCAATATAATTAAAATTAATACATTCTTAAAAGGGCAGATTTCCGATAAAAGGGCGTAAATATTCCGAATCTATCTTAACCCTATGCCATTCACACGTATAATTGGCATGTCTTACCAACGTAGTGTCGTCATACGTCATCGCGTTAACAATCTTTATAAAATAATAAGCAGGGTGGTCACTTAAATCTGGAAAAAAATTCCTTGAGCATATAAATTTAACTTTATATATTCAAGATACAAGGAAATGCGCAAAGAGAACTCATGTGCCAGTTATAATGCAACATGATTTTAAGGAGTGGAAAAAGCAAGGAAAGGAAGCAGCATAATAACAGTATTCGAAATAATAGCATGTTAAAAGAAGGTATATATTGTATTATAGTGCCAGCGAAAACATAATTATTTGAAAATCTATACATTAATGCATGTTAACTTTTTTTTAATAGTAACTTCAATTTCTTATTCTTTAAGTAAACTTCATAAATAATGCATTTTCTTAATTTTACAAAAATTGCAAAAAAAAAATTGTATTTTATACGTAGAGACATGTTAACTCTGGCTCGAAAAATTACTCAATACACAGTTCTGTTGGCGGGAATTCGAGGGCTTCGTGTTGGCTTTTGAATGATGACTCGAGCGCCGCCAGAATGACGCTCCGGACACCACAATCGGCCGTCCTGATGAACTTGACGTCTTCGTCAACCTGCTCTTCTTCAATTATATCTATTTTCTGCAGAAACTTCACAATTCGCCGGCTACTGCCAAACCGAAGATTTTCTTGAACAATTTTACCGGCCACTGCCGAACCGAATATTTTCTTCAAAAATTTTCGGCCACTGCCGAGCCAAAGATTTTCTTGAAAAATTTGTCGGCTACTGCCGAACCGAAGATTTTTTGATGAAAACTAATGGTGTAATTTCCGGATTCTTACCGGATCGAAGATTATTTTTCTATTTCCGCGGTCATTGCACCCGGGACCGAGCCCCTCACATGTAGAGACATGTTAACTTTGGCCCGAAAAGCAGGCCTCTACTAACTAGATTATATATCAAAAATCAAATATCTCTCACGGGCCCTAGGGGAAAGCCCGGTTGAGATTAATACATAGAGATGGGCCATATTACAAGAATCGCGCACTAAAAGATGAACGAGTTTAATGAACTTGACGAACGGCGGGTCAGTTTTACATCGACGAACGCTTTTACATGACTGAAAACAGAGTTCTGTTGGCGGGAATTCGAGGGTTTCGTATTAGCTGTTGAGTGATGACGCGAGCGCCGCCAGGATGACGCTCCGGGCACCACACACATGCATATAACACTTTTCTCAAGTTGATCTTGAGAACAAGGTAAGAAAAGAGGGATAAAATTTTCATTTCGCTATAATTTTCTTAATATTCCAGATAGAAAAATTAATTAAATTAGCGTTTCATTAAGACGGACTTTGAAGTTTTTCGATACCTGCAATATTTTACAAGTTAAAAGTTGAAAATGATTTTCAAGCCATAAATTTGACTATTTCTAATATCAAAAATTTAAATTGAGAGTTTTGAAGAGAAAAAAAAAAGTTGAATAAAACTTATACTTTTTTTTCTTCTCATTTTTATAATCTGAAATTGTATAAATGCACATAGAGTAAGGATTAAAAACCTGAATAAAACTAATTAAATAAAAATAAAGAAAGGGAAGATTTAGTGGTAAATATACAAATGCCAAAGAATGTTTTTAAAAAACTGATTATAAATTTCCTTTTACTAAAAATTAATAATTATAATTGAAATATTTAATGCTTAAGATAGCATCGAATACTAAATAAGTAACGCAGGCGATTTTTTCTCCTGCAATATAAATGAAAAATTAAACGATAAATTTTTAATTTCCACCAAGAAAAGTTATTGTTTGCATTTAATTGAAAGAACAATATTTGCAAACGATATTTAATTTCTTCTAATATTTTTAAAATGCAGAAAAAAAAACTTTCAGTTATTGTTGAATAATACAATCTTTTAGCATCTGTTAAAAATTTCAAAGATTTTCACTTATATAAACTTTGTAACAATCCTAGATTTGTATCTTATTTTTATAATATTTGTAATTTGACATTATTTATTTTGCAATAATATTCAATAGTATAATAGCAATATAAGCTTTACTTATGATTGCATCAATATGTAATATTTCATTTTTACTTTATAGAGAAGATCATGTATATTTTATAGAGAATATCATGTAATTATAAAAAAAAAAAATTCAAATTCGAGATTTTGATGAAACTCTTTGTTTCGGACTTCCCTGAGTGAGAAAAACATATTTGTGCCATTATGGCTATCTGTCAGTCAATTTGTCTGTTACAAAGATAATTAAAAAAGATTAACTAGATTTCTATCAAATGTTCAGCAAAATCCAGTCGGAACAAGTCTGTTTACTTGGCAGTTTGAGTACAAATGTACTCAATAATCACAAAATGCAAAGAACTAAATAAATATAACCTGGTACACAAATTTGGCATCTGAAATAAAGATTTGTATCAAATTATGAACGAAATCCATCAAACAGCTGACCATCTGTGGGACTCTACTTTCTCATGCATATAAATACAATCATTCAAAAATGAAATGATTTAAATCAATGAACTTCATTATATTGTCTTGTAACAATAATTGTAGTTATATTTTGGTGTGAATCAGTCTGCAAAAAGATACCAAAAACACATATTCTTAATATAAATTCAGTAAAAATGGTAAATTCACGGCAAAGATCTTTTCTTAATAACTATCCCCAGATCAGCAATTTGTAACTATTTTGCATGGAATTACTGAATGCTATTCAAGTTATTTATGGCCTTACCCAATGTCTACAATTTTATGTGGAAAGACGAGCAAAAATTAACTGGAGGGTATGCAAGAAAGCTTCGAGAAAACCATTCCCATCGGTTTTTGTTTAAGGAATTTGAAAATAGAAATTGAGAAGAAAAGGAATCTGCTTTTGCTTCTTTCTACCTTTGCTATGGAGGGGATTATTTATTTATTTGAATTTTAAAATGTTAATATTTTTAGAAGTTATAGGAAAAAATGTTAAAATCTTGTTTAATTTTTAATTAAAATTGAAATTATACATAAACCACTCTGAAGTTTATGTTATAATCCTCCAAATTATAATTTAATTAGAAGTTAAAACACATGGCTTACAAAGTGGCCCTCATACACACATATTTCCTTTTATTATTAATATAAATAAAGAAAACAAAATCATACCTTGCAGTGAAGACACTGATGACCGTTGAATATCTAGTTCCCTTACAACATCAGATTTTTCTTCTTGCAGTTTTGAAAGCTGTTGTTGATTACTGTATAAGGATTTTTCTAAATTTACCTTCTCTTCTTTCAAAGCTGATATGACTTCATTTAATTGAAAGACTTCATTTTCCATTGAGTCCAATTTAATAGATAATTCAGAATTCTTGCGAATCAAAGAATTATTTTCCTGATTTGCAGTCTCAAGTAATTCAGTGCGGTGTTTAAGTTCATTTCTAATTTGTTCCAATTCCAATTCAATGCTTTTCTTTTGACTAGAAAACTAACAAAGAAAATATGTTACATAAACTGAAAGAAACCTTTAGAAAGAAGATAAATAAATTTAGTATTCTAAATTTAGAATATGCTTGCTTATGGATCAAAAAGTACATATATCCAGAAGATTGCATTATGGAAATTAACAAAAAAAAAAAAAAAAAATCTACAAACAAGAGACCATATAATACAATAAAAGAAATTATCAAAGTTTTTAGCATTACAATTTTCTTTGTCATTAACACATTAAAACCTAATTTAATTTAAAACACAGATTCCTGTAAATTTCTTTAAAAATTATGTTAAAAACATCAAGATAACTATAAAGTAAAATGAATTTTAAAAATTATATTTTACAGAAAAATTATCAAATATGTAGAAAATCATTAAAAATTGTTTTTACCCACACATTAAAAAAATTTATATAATTTATATTTAAAAAATAAAGCTTATTTTTCAATTTCTTACATTACCTCAAAAATAAATCATATATAGGATAAATGACATTTTTTATTTTAAAATTTTATGAATTGTTATGGAATAAGCCAGCTGAAAGCTGTTTAAAAATACATATTGTTGAAAAAAAGAAGAAGAAAGAAAGATGTAGCTACGAAATACATTTGGTTTAAGCCATGGAGGTATATATATATTTATATTTCTATAAAAAGAAAGATAGACTTCTACTGGGTAAAATAACAAGCTAAAAGTCATTGATGCTAGTTAGTGGTATTAACATTGCAAACCCAGTAATCAATTAAGAAGCTGAGGGAAAAAACTTGGACATAATAGTATACATAGTTGTTTAAAGTTCACAGAAAGTCAACTACTAGTACTATCCAAATTAATGTGTTGTGACTTATGACACTTTACAAGCCTGCTGATAGTTATCTGCCAGCGATTTAAACTGAGTGAGCGTCTCTTGTTTTTTCCATAGCACCAACTACGACCAAGAGCACGACTTAGTTACTTCATGCTTGCACAATGCCTTTTTACCGGGAGGGAGGGGGCACATTTACACACCTCACAGATAGTACACAGAAGAACAACCATGCCTGAACTGGGACTGAAACCCGGGACACCTAGATCACAGAGAAGATGCGCTACCCCCATGCCAGGACGGTAGCATCCAAATTAATAATTACTAGATGCGTTTGGTGACCATATTAGAAGTCTGATGACCTACTCTTATAGCAATAAAAGATAGTAATATTTTAATGGAAATCTGAATAATAAACACAAGACATTTTGATTAATTAGCAAAATCAGTCCAACTGTTAAAACAGGGGCTCTGCTTAAAATTTATTATGCAATATCTCTTGAAATTTAGGATGAAGGGGCGTTCATACATTAATTCA
>JAPMOR010051464.1:114313-162572 GCA_026543865.1 Argiope aurantia
AAAAAATGGTAAAATTTGTCTAGTGGTTCAAAATGGGCAACTGGTTCTTTGATTTTGTCATATATAAATGTAGTATACATATAATGATATTTTAAAATCAAATTTGTCTTAATTAATTTCCTTAATTTATCAATTTAGCTCATATTAACTTCAGTCTAAAATGTTCTTATTTCCTAATTAAATTCCTTCTTTTCTATTTAATTAATTCTAGATGTGCTCTAGAAAATTGATGACTTAAGCATCTTCTGATGCTCTGAGTGAAGGGATAAAAATCCCTAATGTTTACAACATTCTTTTAAAGATACCTAAGATTCTCTTGCCTAAATCAATGCATGGCAAAGAAACCCTATCGAAATCTCATAGTAAAATATCCAAATTTCACTCTCTTTTGCTCATGTCATGATGTAGATTAAGACAACTCTTATTACCTTTTCTCCATATAGATTATACTTCCTGGGATGAAATAATTCAAAGTTAAAATTCCCAAAGTTCCATCTTTTCGGCCACACACTGTTAAAACATGTTTACATTAATTATCTGATTTACAGCAGATAGTTAATGTTTCAGCAATTTTCTAGGTTCCAAATGAGGGAAAAGTCCTGTTTCAAAAGTATATAAGCCTAAGTTGTAATGCTAAACATCTTATTTCATATCTGAAATCATCACCAAGAGCAGATGTCTTTGAATTATGAGCCATGAATAAAAATACATTTCCAAAATTATCACGAAAGTAAAATTTTTGGACAAACTAATAAAAAGGGGATTCTAAAAAATATAAATCAACCAATGATCCTCCTCCTTATTTCTCTATTACATATGTATATCTTTATAGCTTTGAAGACTATTTTATAGAGAGAAACTAAATTTACTTTCAAAGAACATTTTTAAGCATGCATTTAATTAATTGATAATTTAAAATAAAAATAATTTATTACATTACCTTTTACTAATATCTGAAATAAAATTGAACTCTGACTGTTTCCATATCTTTTTTTCTTCGGATAAAATTTCTATTTTTGAATGCAATTCTTGTTGAAGAGCAATTAAGTGGCCTCTTTCAATTTGCAAATTTTCTACTTGAGCATTTAGTGACTTGATAACTGTTTCCAAAGCAGATGAATGTTTATTTGTGCTGTCATCAGAAGTTTTCAGTTCCTTTAAAAAGTCTTGCATTTTCTGATTCCTGGAATAATAAATTTATTATTAAAACACAATAGCTGCTACAAAACATTTGTTTGCCCTACTTATGGTTTTAAATAATGCTACTGACTGACTTGATAAATTTTGCAAATTTTTATGTAAATCTACTTAGCTAGAGACAGAGCAATTTGTGAAGTAATATACAGTTTTGAAAACGTAACCTTGCTGATTTATATTATAAGTTTTTAGAAATAAAATCAATACTAAATTTTAATGCTTCCTATTACAAAACACAATAACAAAGTAATCCAAACTAAATACATTGTGATACAAAGATGTGTGACTATTTCTATCAATGTACAAAATTTTTCCAGTAGAGAAAAAATATATATATTTACAATTAATTTATAATTTAGAACTCACTAAATATAATTTCTCAAAATCATAAATTTCTTGGATAAGCAATTTTTAAGCAGCCAGTGGTTTAGTCCCTTTAAAATTCTAATCATGGAAAATTAACAGAATGCTTATTAAATGGTAAGAAGCTTCATGTATGAAAAAGTCATAAGTGGTATTTTCAGAAGGAACAGAAATGTAATGATGCTGACTGTTCTAAAAGATAACATTTGTAAACATACAATAAAACATTTTTGCATGGATGCATTTCAGTACATATTTCACATTTTTTTCCATTTATTTTCAGTCTTAATATAAGTCTACCTGTTTGTTGGTGAGCTAAAGAACAGGCCATTGAATCTACAGCTATCATATTGGCACAAAAAACTTTAGAGGGTGGAAAGCACACTTTGAAGATGTTTAAATTTATATGATTTAATCTGAATTTTTATTATTTAAAGTCAAATTGATTTACTATTTTTTTTGTTAATAAATTTCAAAAAAATTATTGCAAAAAAATTTATCATGTTTTATAAAGTAAGCATTTGTTTTTCGAGTGCTGATTAGTTTTTATTTTGTAAAATTTATTTTACAAAATTTAATTAAAATAATATTTTAATTTTATCTTAAATTATAGTGATCTGCAATAAAAGTTACTCAAGGAGAAAGTTTTACATGCTTTTTATAAAAGAAAAATGAGCAGTATAGAAGAGAGGGAATATTCCATTGTTCATAACAAAAAAGTTTTCATGAATAAATTTTAAAGTTTTGAATACATTTTTTTTTTAATTTTTTAAATAGTTTCATGCCTTTTAAATAGTGGAAATAAATCTTTCTACAGTTATTAAACCTAATATCACTCAAATTTTTGCAAGATAAGTCATTAGATTGGTTTCAAAATATAAGCCAACCAATCTTTCACGAAATTTAATTAGAATGCCACAAACATATGGAACGAATAATGAAACCTTAAAATAAAACAACATTTAAGTAACTTTTTGTCCAGGTTTTAAAAATACATTAATTTAAAAAATGTTTTGTGATTTACATATAACTTTTTTAAATGTTTTCAAATATTCATTCAAATTACAGGATTTTTTTTTAAAAAATTTCAAATAATTCTTTTTATTTTAGTGTAATCTTTACTTGAAACAAAAATGCATTTCTAATGACTTTAATAATAAAAAAGAAGTATGAAAGCATATTTGAGAAGCACAGCAGATAATTGCATTCTTTAACAGTTCAGTTAACAACAGATTTAATTTACCTGACTTTGATGATTGAATTGATTACTCTTGAGGATGAATTACTTTTAATTCTTAGTGCATTTGAATTTCATTTTTAGTTTTGATATGCATTCTTTCATCTAAAGAATTATTTAAAAATCTTAAATCCTATCTTAAACATTTTACTTGGCTTATATAATCATTTGTTTGAATTTTAAAATTCAATCATCATCTAGTACAAAAATAATAGTTTATGATGATAAGAAATTCCTATTAAAAGTTATTTCGTCAGAGAGCTTTAATTTCAAAATATACGTGCTGAGGTACAATAATAATTACAGTAAAGAATTTTTAAGTTTAAAAACTATTAAGATAGGCAAATCAGCCTTATTGGCAAAGATTGATAGTCTCAAATAATTTGAAGTCAACTGTTTCATTAAATATGAGATAGGAATACATACTCAGATATAACACAGGTTTAGAAAAAAAAATTAACTTCATAAAATAATGAATTATGCCTGGCATAAAAATGAATAATACAATAAATGTGATTAATTGAAGAATAAAATGAATAAATTTCTACAAAAAAATTGAGATATCAAAAATATTTTTAAATTATTGCATATTAGGAGAAATAATTCCTTTCAAGAATGATAAAATTTATTCTGAAAATGTTGAAATCTGAAAAATTACTATAACTGAATAGTAACATCTTTACAACTATTCTATATCAATGTTAGATCATCAGATTCTGTTGTTTGAAAATATAAGCTATTTAAGCTGTAGTTTTCAGAAGTTATTTAATTCAACAAAATACATTTGCTATATATCTTTTAAAACAGACATACATGCATATGTACGTAATATAGATTTTGGATACTTAGCATATTAATCTCTACAATATTTTCTTACTACATCTGACATGATCTTGTTTGTATAACAAAAATGAGTTGGTTTCTTTCAAAAGGCAAGAATGCTTCTTTACATCTATTTCAGAAGTAATATTTAAAAAAAAAATTAGTTTCCTATCTTAAAATTAAAAGCATTAGTATTTGAAAAAAGATTTTTTCACACATATTTTACTCACAGGCTTTGTGTGATAAGTGATATCAAATTAAAAACAAAGTTGTTTGGTCCAAAGTAATAATTATTTATTTTATAGCTTTAGCTTCTTTTTCGCAAGTTTAAAATGTATGCACGAAATTTTTTATTTCTTTTCTTGAATACGACAAAATGTATACAATTACCTAAAAAACATTTCATGCATCAAATTATAATATGGCAGAAAATCAATTATAACTAAGAAAAATATAAGATTTGCTTTTATGATAGTTATCAGAAGAGGAAACAGGAGAGAGCTTCTCTCATTTTTAAATCATTAAAAGATTTACTATCAAGTATCATAAAGAGTATGGAATCAAAATTTAATCAAAAGAGTAACAAGTAAATTAAGTAAAAGTGATTTAAAAATTATTTGCACAGCATCAGCATTGCCTGTAAGGATAAAGTTTAAAATCATCAAGTAAAATGATGCAAGCATCTGTTCTCATACCATGTAAAATGAAATGTCCAAGTATTCAGAAGATCATGCAATGATAATTCATGCATACTTTAACAATACCTGTGAAGAAATAAAGAGACAGAAATGCAATGCAAGAAAGAAGGGGTGGGAAAGAAAAAGAAGGTAGAGCACTAAGATAGAGCATTTATGAAATTAAAACAATGAAATTTTTGTCTTTAAGCACGCAAGTAAAAAAAAAAAAATTTTAATATTCAAACTATAATTTAAAATATAAATAAATCTTTAATTCACAGTAACTAATAATAAACTCTATAATTACTAATAAGATAACTCTATAATACTTTTTCTCTACACTTTGCATAGATAATATTAGTGAAAATTATTTAAAAATTCCTATAACTGATTTTGAAAGGGGAAGAAATAGTAATAATAATAGAAATAGAGCAATGCAAATCAAAACATTTTTCATATAAACAGTGAAGCACAAATGAATGAATCAAAACATGTATGATTACCTAATGAATATAAATTAGGAGCAATTGTGCACTGCACTTTAAATATACTGTAAACAAATATTACGAAGTAAATGTAGCTGTAGAGTACATACACAGATTCAAACTGAGATGAAAGTTGCGAGTTCAGTTGCTGCATCTTTTGTCTTTCATCTTCTAGAAATTCAATAGTTCTCTGCTGCATATTATTTTGCTCATTCAATGATGTGAGTTTTGAATTGCTCTCCTAAAATTCGATAAAAAATAATTAAAGAAAATAATAATATAACATATAATAATGTGAACTCTAATATAAAATATTGGCATAAATTAATTATAATCTAGGGAAAATAATAGTTTTCTTTCTCTCCCTTTTAAGAAAATAAAAAGAGCAAAAAGAAAACATTAAAATAAAATGGGCAGTCTACAAAATTTAAAAATCTAGATTATTTTGCTTATAAAAAAATTTGCGTTTGCTATGATCACTTTTTTGTAAAATTATAATTGCACATAACTCATATGATAAGGGGGGGGGGAATCTTTAATGGAAAAATCTTATAATGGAATCAAACCCTTTTTACCATTTTTTTTTGTTATATTAGACAAAAAAAAATTTATCTTAAGAATAATTGCATAAAATAAAAACCATAATTTACTCAATCACATCCCACTTGTTTAATAATAAGGAAGAAAAAAAATTTAATCATCCATGCTATGGATTATTACATTAAAAATTATTTCAAATATTTCTTGTCTAATTGAGCTGTAAAACTGCACTCAAATCAACAACATTTATCACTAACTAACATAAAAATAAATTAATAAAAAAAACATATTTGCTTACCTCCAGCTGTTTATGATATTTTTGTAGCACCTTTTTGACACCATTAACTACAGATGACAACACATTAGTATTTAGAATATTTTGTGGTCCTTCCAATTCTGAAGAACTTGGCAGACTGAGGAAGAGAAAATGAAAAACTAATTAAATTATAGAAATGTAAATAACTTTTTTAATGAATATTTTTATTGAGATATTTATATGTAATGAAGAAATTATTAGAACATTAAAAAATATTCGGAACTTATTAAATATTTAGATATTAAATTATTAATTATTTAGATATTAATAGATTATTTAGATATTTATCTTCCTAACCTTGCCAGAATGATTTTTTCTTAGGATGAAGAGTTTGATAAAGGGAGCAAGAATTTTCAAACTCTGAAAAAGTACAGAAAAAGACGACACAAAAAGAGATGCTAGTATGTGGAAAGTCCAAATAAACAGGTTCTATCTGCATTCATTTTTCGGTAAATACAATAAGCTCTACAACTTTTTGAATGTAGTAGTATTTCTGTACAACATACCCAACAACACTGGTTATTCAGTCATCAATAGCACTTCTTACAGATGTATTACATATTAAAGAAAATCCACAAATTATTGATGAAAAGGTATTTCTAAGGAATTTTAATTAATGAAAACATTACTCAAAATAATTTAGCAGACATTTATTATTGGCTAAATATATAAGTGAAATAATTTTAATTAAAAATAAAGCACAATGTTGATCAAATTACCATTGTTTTGACGGAAAATTACAATTTTTAAAAATTAAATAGCAAGCACCACTGCTCAGTTTAACATCACAGCCAATTCCCATATGCATTTTGAAATGAGAAGCAACTCCAGTGTTTTTGCATTCATATAAGAATGCAATTCTGCTTTTTTTTTTTTAAATCATGGTAAACTTTTTTTTTTTTTTTTTTTACTATTCAGCATTGCTATAAACAAAGATTCGGGAGAAAGGTATTTTCCGCATTTTTAGTAATTTCTCACTATATATCGGTAACTCCATAGTTTTCACTTAATTTCCATAGCAACTAAGGAAATTCCCTAGCTATTGCAGGGTACACATATAGCTCATGTTTACAGGCAATACAAAATTTCTTGCACAGGAAAAACTACAACTCCATCTAAATAATGTGTCAGTACACAAGTATATCATTCTGGCATTTCCACCTGAAGTCAAAATATTGTATTCCAATTGTTCTATAGCTAGTTTTTTTTCTCCTAATCTCGCCAGCATGACTTTTTCCTTGGAAGAAGAATTTGTTGAAGGGAAAACTCTGAAGTACACAGAAAAAAAGATGCAAGAGATGTCATTATGTAAAATGAAAGTTCAAATGAACAGATTCTGTGTTCATTTTTCTGCAATACAATATGCTCTTGAACTCTTTGAATGTAGTAGTATTTCTATTCAATATGAAAAATTCATCAACATTTTAAAAAAAGAAAAGGAAAAAAAGAAAGAATGTATGACTTACGGAAAAATTGTAAAAAGGGAAGAGATCTCTGTGTTTCCATCATCTAATAAAACCTGAGATATATCTTCTATGGTTTTAGAATACTGCTGAAGAAGATTTTCAAGCTGAAAATCTTTAAGAGACGGCTGTGCTTTCTTTACAGTCTGAGAGACTGAATCATTCTGTGAAAAAGTTTTTACACATTATTAGATAAAATATTACCAAGTTAATACTAAAATTGCTAGATGAGTTATCAATAAACAGAATATTCAATTAAAACAGAATATTTCTACAATAAGAAAACTTGTTTGGAGCAAAGGTAAATAAAGGTAAAAGTAGATTCATATCAGAAACCCCAAGTTCAAAAAGGAGTTATAAAAATATTTATCTTAATTTCTATTATATATGGCTTATTACATTTCAGTATAAAAAAGAATATAAGTATAAAATATATTTAAAAAACTTTATACTTTATTAAGTTTATAGAATTTCATTAATTACACAATAATAACTAGAGCAGTAATTAAATAAAAGGCAACTGTACATTCTTTCATACTTAAATCCATAACTTCATTGATTTTAGAATATGATATGTACACTAAAAAAATGTTTAGTTGTGCATTCAAGATATAAAATAAATTGCTGAATTCAAAGTATGTTAATTATCATACTTTGAATAATATTTAAAATTATTATAAATTGATTAATATAATAATTATTATAAATAAAAATTTAATTATACTGGTTTAAAATATTTGAAGTTATTATTTTAAAATTTAATTATTGGCAAGTTGAAATGCACAAATGCATATGTGTTATTTGCTAAGGACCACAAAAAGCATATTTAATCAATCAATCATATGTGCAGGTCCCAATAAAATTCTGGCTAAGTTTAGAATAAATTTTACAAAAATTCTGTGAAAATCTTAGCATAAATTTTACAAAAATTCTTGCCCAACAAGTTTAATTACTCTTGGTTTAGGGGATAAAAATATAAATAAGAATCATATCTCTAAACCATAATTATACAAAAGGAGAAACATACAGAAAATGAAAAGGGAGAAACCATATCCTGCATATTAAAAATAATTCCTTTTGAATGATGAAATACTGCTTATAAATCCATAACAACTGTCAAATTTCATTTCGGTGGATATATATATGTCCATTTACTAGAGAAAATAATTTGTATCTTATTTCTTCTACCAGACTATACTTTTATCAAAACAATAGTAATGATATAATTTGTACTTTTCAGTATTTTCATTGTGGGAAAAAAACATTTGACGAAAAATGGAATTAAAAATATTTTTCAAACAAAAAAATGTACACACGTAAAAAAGAAAATTCAACAATCTAGGTGAAATTTTTTTAAAATACATTGATATATCTAACTTTGCCATAAAATAAGATTTGGATAAATATACATACGAATTAAATAAGTCAAATATATGATACGAGAAGTGCTGTTAAATATATAATAAAATAAATTTAGAGAAATTTTAAGTCTATGATTATGTATTGTCTTTCAGCACAAGTTTTAAATTTACCTAAATAATAATAATAATAAATATATTCAGGAAACTAATTTTAACAGCAAAAAATATAACATATATATTTTTTTTAATTATATGGACTTACAATTTTTTCAATTATGTTACTAAGAACAGAATTTGCCTTTTCTTTTTCTTCTAAAAGTTTCTGAAATTCTTCATGTTTATCAAGTAAATCTGATATTCTAGAAAAAAAGAAAAAAAAATTAAAAATGGTCAATAGGAATCCGAATCAGAACAAAATACAAATAATTTTCTAGATGCTTATAAAAAATAAAACCATAAGGAAAAGCAACAGCAGAAACTATAATAAATTAGCTAAAAAGATTATAATATTAAACAAATATAGTAATTAATTTATACTTACTAACTAAACTAGCAATAGTACCATTAAATTAAAATTTTAAAGTATGAATTGGAGAAAATGAAATGTATATTTTGTTTCATAAAAAAGGAAGAAAGATATATATTTAAATAAAAGTTTTACAAGGAAATCACCATAGAATTTATATAAATTGATTGAAAAATAACCAATTAGTTTCCAGGCGTATTCTGTGAGGATATGTGAGCAATCTAATTAGAAGATCTAATAAAAGAGTATTTTGAATCAAAGATGTATAACTTGATCAATGTCAAGAGTATTATGATAATTTTAGATAGAAAATTCCAATTTGATATTAATTAAAAATTATTAGGTAATAAATTATCATGTATTCAAAAAATATATATGGACATTCAGATATAAAAATTCATAAGAGCCATATTATTTATAGTTCTGAATATTTCTTAGAAATAAAAATTATCAACCAAATTTTTTTCAGCAAATAATATTCACATATTAATTGAAATTGAATAACCAATTTGCAAGCAAGCTTCAAATAAAATCTATCGAATATAATTAATTACCTTTGGTGAAGTCTTGGAACTTCATTTTGAGCCTTTTCATAATCATCTATTTTTAAAGCTGCATCAACTTCAGAATCTCCAATTAACTTTAAGAGACACAAAAAATTCAGTACATAAAATTACTATATTTCAGATCAAATTACTATTCTTAATATTATTCAATACATCTAATATTTAATACATTCCATTTAATAGTTTAATTTAATTGCATTAAAAATTATAATTATATTTCACAATTATACATAGGAGCTAAGCTTATAAAATAAAAATAATCAAAACTAAAAAAAATTAATGAAATTCTTACTCTTTGGCTTCTATTTATAGCAGCAGCTTGCAAATCTGCAACATTTTGAATAGTGCGGCAAATGCAGCCTTTGAATGAAGACAATTCTCTCTCAGTATGACTTCTTAAATTTCTAAAATCATGTTTGAAATCGAGTACTTGGCGTAGCAAGGATAAAAGGATATTGCTTTCTTTGGTATAATACAAACTGAAATACTAAAATAATAAAATACAGTTAAATGAAAAACTTGTAATGAAACACTGGAAATATAAATTTATTCAAATAAAATTATAATTAAATGAGAATAAAACAATATTATAATGAATAAATGATAATACAAATGAATTCAAGTATTTCAGATTATTAACATCATAAATAGTTAAAATCATCATTACCTAAAATGTTTATTCATTATCTCTCTTTTAGTATTATGCATAGTTTACTCAAAAGAGACAATAGATTTGTAAGCAGACTTTTAAAAATACGGAAAGTCGATTAAAATGACAAAATATATAGTTTTGTATAAAACAAAGATTAATAACATTTTACAAGGCAAAAAATAAATAAAACACACAAACAAGTTGATTAAAAGTAAGTAAAATGTAAAAGATAAATCAAAAGAGGAAAAGCAAAATCCTCTATATCAGTTACCAACTTTTTGGGAAGGAGAATGAATTTGTAGAAATCCTCAATAATCTTTGGTACTTTGCCGGGCGCAAGCGAAAAATCGCTAAATAATGTAGAATTTTTCCAAATTTGCGTTTGGTTCAAAATCCGTTAGCCGAGCGCAAGCGAATAATCGCCAAATAATGCAAATTCCGCCAAATTCACGTTTGGTTCACAATTGGCAACATTTGCGTCCGGCTAACGGAAAAGTACCAAATCTTTTTTTCTCTATTTCTCAACAAAATTCCAATTGACTGTAACTTCTAATGACACTAATTTTTTAAGTTTCATAGTATTTACTTATATCTTTATATACTTTATTTTTCTTTTATTGTATGCAAAATGTTTGCTCTTATTGTGGCCTGATATATAACTTCCAAACTGCCAGAAATAGGCATATAATTCCTGTTAGGATAAAATATTAAAAGAAGGGAAGAATCGTATTTTATGTTGTTTGTGAAAAATATGGAATTTTTGTTTGTTTGTTTGTTTAAAATGTCACAATACCAAGAATATTTCACAAAATTTTACTCATAGAACTGTATAAAGAGTTAGAATTAATAATCACTGCGGAACATATTTATTAACTGAAACAACATAAATATAATCTTCCCGTCATTTACACCATTTTTCTAATTGCAACTATATGTAAGTCTCTAATCGTTTAGAAATTAGCTATTAGTGCACAATAAAAGAGGACATCTCATAGATAATAAGTCTCTATACTATGCCTCATTCCTCAACAATTGAATATGTAATAAGGCTTGTAAGCAGGTAAATGTTTAAGTTTTGCCTTTATCTTGTATCCTGAGAGTAACAAAAGATAAAAAATGATGAAAACTTACAATAGTTAATTTTAATTCTGATGTATTAAGGTGCAAATGTTTTCTCGAAATTGTTAAAAGCATTTTTATTGATTAATGACATTTGTTGTCTTTGTGTGTATCGTAAGCAAAAACCAGAAGGGGTTGGTGATTTTGAAAATTTCCACAAGCTCTTAAATAAATGCATACCATCCAACATTGGTTACCCAGTCATCAGTAGTATTTCTTACCGATATATTACATAGTATCAACAAATTATTGAAGAATAGATATTTTGTAAAGAATTTTAATTAATTTAACTTTAATATTCATTTAAAAACAATTTGTGATAATAAATAATTAATTTTAAAACAAATATTTTCAAACATTATTCAAAATTATTTAATATACATTTGTAATTAACTAAATATATAAGTGAAATAATTTTTTTTTTCAAATCACACAATTTTGTTGATCAATCAAATTAACACTATTTGTTAGACATTTATAACTTTGTCTCGTTAATTAGTAATCATCTTTGTTTATTTTAAGTCATCATTGCTGAGTTTAACATTATAACCAAATCCTATGTTTATTTTTATCATGAGGAGTGCTCCAATGTTTTTGAATTTATGCTGGAAAAGGAATCCCTTTTCCCCTTCCCCAATCATGCTAAAAATACTTAACTACCCGCATTGTTGTGACCGAAGATTTGGATAAAAAATCTTTTCGGCGTTTTTTGTAGTCTTTCACTATATATCTATAATTCTGTAGTATTTGCTTAATTTCTGCAATAATTATGAAAATTCCGTAGCTGTTGGATATTTTTTTTTATTAACATCTCATTTTAAAGCAACACTAGGGCTATTTTGGGACGGACCTCGTAATTCTGAACCGCGATCAGATGACAAGGACGACACCTGAGCTCGTTTCTCCGTCTCCAAACTTCCATGCAACACCAGTGGGAGGCCGTTTGGTCCCCGACTGATTTAACGCGCACCAGACAAGCTTACACGATGGGTTTTTCGGTGGAATCGCGTCTCGAATCTGACACCCTCTGGCTCCGATGCCGCGACCTAACGACCAGGACACCAGGGTCCCCCTGGAATATGTAAATGATTGTCTAAAAACTTACAATCTTGGGCAAAGTTATGAATGGTGTGAGAGGTCGTATTTTTATTTTTGGAGTCCCATGCATGAATATTTTGCGCTTCATAGCATAGCAAAGAAAAATGAAAATGCTGTCTGGATATTTTTTATTGACCAATGGAAACCAAAATTTGTGACATAATTACAATTTTAATAGCAAGTTCACATACCAAATTTCATTTATTTAAATCAGAATGTTTTTATTCATACTAGAGTATGAAATAAAAGATAATCAACCTTTTGATGGATTTGATCCTAAATTTAATAAGGATCTACAATTTAAATGCTAGAACTGCATACCAAATTTCATTTATTCAAGTAATAGCATTTAGAGTTATTTTATTTACAAGCATATATGAATGTAGAGACTATATATAATTTAGATGTTAAATTGATGCATCAAATTTTGTCTATTTAGTGTTTATCGTTTCTAATGGTTGGTAGGGCGTTGGATTCGCGTTCCTTGGGGTGCGAGGTCGAACCCCGCCGACCGAAGACTCTCCTTGTATATGGTGGCTGGTTATTATTATTATTATTATTGTACACAAAAACATTTAAAAAAAACAGTGTGGGTGTGGGGAATATAAATCCTCAATGAACATGCCTGACAGCAATCTTTTTATACATTAACAGATTTCACCATGAAAGTTTTAGCAAGATTTAGTAGCTTCACAGATGTTAAAAAAAAAAAAAAAAAAGTTTTGATATTTTTACCATGATTCTAAAGTAATGAGGAATTCCCAAACATTTAAACATCACTGAATATCAGAAATAATTTTAAAATAAAGGTTTCATGGCATGAACAGATTCTACCAAATTTAATAAGAAATAATGAGCCATTTGATAATAAGTTTTACCTTAATATCTTCGATATTATATATTACAGAGTTTAAAAACTGTAAAAGACTTCACTTTCTGTTAACCCTACAATGCATCATGTAGCCATTTATTTACTCATTTTTATTTCCATTTATATGCTTCATATGATTATTCCATAGGGCAATACTGAATGCTCGGAAATCCTTTTTTATATTCTTTTTGATAAACATTTGTAGAAATTAGAAAATTAGATTTAAAGTGGAAAGGTTAGAAAAATAACATAATGGCTGTTGAATGAATATTTCTACCATTAAAAATACTATAATTTTTTTTCATTGCAAAAAAAAAAAAAAAATGTAAAAAGGGACTTTAATTTTTATTGTAGAGTTGTTGAGATTTCTATTACTGAGATTTTATTTAATTCATAATGTAGCCATATGGCACATTTTAGGTTGTGTTTTTTTTATTTCACAAAAAGAAAATAAATTTAAAAAAATTCTTAAATTATATGAAGAACTTCTACAACTCCTCAATTACTTATTATTATTATTTGCTGTTTTATAATTCGGTATTCTGAAGTTTGGCAGTATATTTAGGCATAATAAATCATTCTTTTTTGTCCAATAAAATAGTGATCAATCTTTGAATAAAAAGTATACAACTCTTCTATTCTGTAACAAAAACGCACATTAAATTAATGACTTAATGGTTATATCTGGAACACATTTTAGCATTAATTGCAATCTTAAAAAAATTAACATAAACACACCAATATTTTAATTTGGCAATAAATGTTGTACAAATACTAGGAAATCACATACATATCCTGTTTGTTTCAGTATTTCGAGATGACCACTTTTCGACGATTCTATCTCATTAAGAGGAGAAATGTGGAAGAATGAGCACATTTCTTGAATTTGTCATTCTTTAAGCTTGATTTACACCCTATTCGATACTTTTTTTTGTTTAACTTTTTTTCACGTGCATGTGAATATCAAGTATTTTCTGCTCATATTATTTTAATTGAGTCTGCGAGTAATCTGAATTTATTTTATTGTTAAATGTAAAACATCTCCTAATTTTAAATTTCCTTTAATTCCTATTTTGATGAATTAAACCCATCCTAATGCAAGCGTAAAAACGAGGTAGGTTTTAGAATCTGTTGTCAAAGAATACCTGTATTACATTAGAAATATAAATGAATGGAAGTGACTCAAAAGACAGAATAACTTCTCAATATAAAATCAAAATCCCAAAAGACAGTTGATTAATAGGTTAAAGAAATTCAACATTTCAGTTGCAGATTACAAAATATACCTGTTCCTCCTCCTGCCATTCTGATTCTTTGGCCAATAGCTGAGAACGAGCTTGCTGCCATTCTTTGGTAAGACGCTGAACATCTGATGTAAGAGTCTGATTCACTTCTGTGGCTATTTCTAGCTGTTCATGAAGAAGTGTATTTATTTGTTGCAGTCCTTGGCACCTATAAATATACAGAAAAAAATGTAAGCTCTCAAAGATTTCCATGTAATATTCCAAAAGGCCTTCTATGGAAATAATGATAATAAGAAAGTATAAAAATGTGAATTACATGCAGAACATCCTTATTGCAGAATGCATTTAACCTTAATGTATACATTTAATTTTAATGCAGAAATCTTTCATGAAAAGATGGCTTTGGGCATAGAGACAAAAAAAGCATTAAATTACTTTCTTAATTACTCGAGGATAAGATCTGATAGCACATTCGATTATTCACAGGATTAATTATTCCTATCTACTTTAAGGGGAAAAAATGTATTAGTGTAGCTAAAGCAATGGTTAATACAAAGTCATCCCAGTTATTTGCACTGAAAAGTCCAATTTTGTGCATCATACTTTTTTAATATTGAAAATTGTAAGTTTATTAGTATCAAATGATTTTTAAAAAAGCATTAACATTCATAAGTATATCAGGTACCACTGGTAGTCTTATAAAAATAAAAATATTCTCCCCAATGCATCTTTTAATTAGGAGATCAAAGTAAAAGATAGTAAAAGGTGAATGATGTAGTGGAATAGTTTCTATACTACATTATGGGGAAATATAACATACTTTATGCATTTATTAACTTATTTTTATTTTTCATAATACTTCTTTCAATAACTGCAAAATGCAATATCCAATTTAATTTAAAATTAGATATTTCATATTAATTTATTTTTTAAAAAATGAGGGAAACAAGTACCTGTTCTTTTCCTGCTCCAGTTGTAACAAAGCTGTTTCCAGGTCCATTGCCAGTACATTTTGTGAATGTGAATCAGTCTCCTGAAATAAATGAGTAATACTGCAAATTGTAAAATAAATAAAAACTCAATAAGTACAAAAACTAAAAATAAGTATACGAAATATTTCATTAAGCAATCTGAGCAGATATAATAACAATCAAAGCAAAGCAAATCAGAAATCAAAACTATAATTAATAGTAGTGTAACAATACTATAAAATTTAGTAATGTACAGATATGTTAACATTCTTGAATATTATCATAATATAACAGTTACAGAGCATTGAAGGAGGAGATACATATAACCCTAGTGCTAACTTTATGGCATGTCAGGAAGACAGAACACGAATGCATTCATTTCACACTTAAAAATCAAATGTAACAAAAACATAATATTTTGCCCTGGACACTTTGTTAATATATTTGAAATTCTCTCATATAATTGGAAAAAAAAGTTTGTTTTAAATATTAATAATCAGTATTCAATAATGTGTGTGTGTGTGTGCGCGCTCTGAAAATATATAGAAATATGACTTATATATAGAAATATGATACAATTATTTGATGCTTCTCTATATATTGTTAACTTGAGTTGCTATTGAACAGTTAATTAAAAATGATAAACGTTTATAAAGTAAGAATTTTATACATACATGAATACTATTTTCATGTGCCGAATGTTCAGCCAAAGCTGCTTCTAATTTAGCACAACGAATGCGATATTCTTCAACCTATAATTAGAAAATATATATCTCTTTAGTTTTGCAAATATAACTCACATAAAGCCAACTAAAAGCAAAAATTGTTAAACATTAACTTTCTAAATATATAATAAATTGAAAAATATACGGCCAAGCTAAAATTTTTGCATGCATTGGGAAATAAAAATTAAAGAGAGGAAAAACATTAAAAAATACATAGGATATACTATCATTTTATAGCACAATAAATTGAAATTTATAAATTATTGAGTTATAAGTTTCCGTTAAACAGCAATGACGAGCAGTAAAGTATTTGAGATGAGATAATATAACGTCTCATCTTTAAATAAATTTCAATTGTTTCAACAGCAAAAATTCCTTTTCTTTTTATGTCTAAATCTAGAAAGAAAAAGAAAGAATTTCAAAAATGAATTTATATTAGCAGATCATCAAAAAGCCACCACCTTCCCAAGAAAAAAAAAATCGCAAAGGGATGTTAGCCAAATCCAAAATAAACTACAAACAAAAATAAAATTTTACCATCACATATATATTATTTTAGTATTCACTATTGAAATATAATATTAAATGAAAACTCTTTATATTTTATTTCTATTACCTTAAATAATTTTTTTATTATCATAAACTTGACACCTTATTATACAAAACTATATATCACATTTCTTCTTATTATTTTTTTTTATAATTTCCTTGTTTAATAAAATGGAATAATTTTTTAAGAATAGTATGTACTTTTAACAAAGCATTTGATGCAAATAATAAATTATTTATTTTTCAAAAAAAAATTCAAAGCTATTTTTAAAATAAATCTCAACTTATAAAATAATTGTTCAACATGTTTGATTTAATTGATACTTATACAAAGTAATAATAATATAAAATACACTCACTATAATATAAAATACAATTACTATAATAAAAAAAATCACTAAATAAATAAATATATCATATTTATTATAATATGATGTGATGATTATATACAATATAAAATATTGATAATTAATAATACAATCGCTATAAGCCAAATGAAAATTAACTTAAACATAAATCCTTCCTAATTAATTAATTTGTTTATTTTGTAGAAATACAACACTAATTCATATTTTTAAATATTTCATTACAAAAAAGAAATTCAATTAAAAGTGAATTCAGAGTTTTAAGAAGCATCTCTGTAAAAATATTTTCTTTTAAGTAGTTACAAAACAACTTTTTCTATTATAAACTATTTTGCTAAATAATAATAGCAAATAAACTAATTTCCTTTCTAAACATTTTTCATATTACTCAAAATTGATAAACAAATGAAATTTTATTTTATGGCATATATTAAACATCATTAAATTCAAATAAATTTAAAAGATCCAGACTTTACAAAATTGTTAACAAGATATCAAGAAAAAAAAAAATTCAACTAAGTTCACATCTCTAATAAATCACCTGCTCTTGCCTCCTCGTAAATTCCCATTCCCAAAGTTTCACCCGATCTCTGACACACAATCCGCAGAACTCCATACAGCAAAAACTACCTACACCGCCAGCCCGGGGTGTATGATCTGCGACTGAGATAAAAACATCAAACCGCCCTACTAACCATGCCTTTCTTCCATGTACGACGCGCTTTGAGTTACCATGGAAACTCATCCACACGCGGAACAAACGATTCGCACCTTTCGCCCATTTATCGTGTTCGAAATGCGGGTAACATGTTGTAGACGTTTAATTCGAGCATTAACAGTTTTTTTCCATTAGAGTAAAAGACAGCAATAGAGTTAATTTGTTTTTATTAATTTTAACACATAAAACTACTTTAAATGTATTATGATTTGTTTTCAACTGATAAGCAAATTTTTACTTTTATACGAATCTGCTTTTAAAGCATTAAATAGTTTCAGTAGTATCTTTCTGTTAAAAATTTTCTGTAAATACTAATTTTACATTTATACTTTAGTGATACGATTTAAAATACAACTAAAGTTCATTTATGAATGTAGTTTTTATTTTGACAATGTAGTTTGATGAAATGAATTTTAATAATAATTATCTGCCTTTTCACTTCGTACCAGCTGTTGCAGCTAATAATCTAGGTCGCTTAAAAAAATAGAAAAGAAAAGCAGGTGCATTAAAAAAAATATGGTAAGACTTCAGTATATTAAAAACAAGGTAATTTATTTATTTGCTGATAATAGAAACAAATAAAAAATAATATATAAATAGAAAAAAAAATATTTCGACCGCAAATAAATAAATAACCAGTTTGGATCAATTTTGTGCACCCAAAAGTAAAAGTAACCAGAGTTATTTGGAGGAATTTTCATGATTTTTTTGTAGGGGGAAAAAAACGTTTAAAACATTTTTCTGATAGTTTTGAATAAATAATTTTTATTTTGCGTGAATTGTTTTATATATCGATCAATAATATAACAGAGTAGAAAATATATATTGACTTGTTTGATGATTATATTAGTCCATTATACAACTTGAGTTGCTTTTTTTTTTTTTTTTTTTTTTTTTGCTAATAGATTATAATTGAATTGAAAAACCATTATTGAAATGTTTTCTTGATTTTTATAAATCTTGAACCATATCGTAGATGATTCATTTAACTTGAAGAAAGTGGCAATAGTGGACAGAATGAAATTTCAATTTCTCCATAACTTCTTTACGATTGAAGATAGAACAATAAATTGTGCAAAATAGCATCGCATTAAAATAAACAATTAAAGAGTGATTTTCATCACCTAAATGCTTGAATGTAAACAGTGTGGGATATAGCCACAAAGGCTTTTTTTTTTCTTTCCTTTAACACCGATTATTTTTAATCTGATTTATGTTGCCATTTTTAAGAAAAAATAATGTAAAACTTCAACGTTTACTTTACCCGATTTCGAAATTGTTTAAATGTGCATGCTCTAAAGTTTAAAAGCTGGAAGAAAATTAATTAAATAAAAATAAAGGAACAGTGAGATTTATTGGCAACATTATGTAAAAAATGATCGACTTAAAAAAAATTGCAAAAGCCGCGCATTCTAGTTACTTTGAATGTGTTTGATTGTAATCTTTATCTTGAAAACGAGTGCGGTGTGTTTTATTGCCTTTATTTCATGTTTTAAAATAAATCACATTATTTTCTAAAATTGTATTTTGTTCATATAATAACATGCATTAAAACAAACAAAAATCTCCTTAACCATCAGGATTAGATAATTAAAATCAAGCAGATGTAAGTTTCTCAGCAATTAAGCAGGTATTAGCTAATTCTTTAAATACGATTACAAATTATTAGAACGATTTAGCATTTTGCATCCAATGACTGTCATGAAAAAGAAAATGACTGTCATGAAATTGATTTTTACAGTAGTTAACTAATTTACTTAATACATGTTAATTATCTTCTCAAGGCATAAAATATATTGCTACCTAGATTTTGAATTATATTTTGTATAATTTTATGCAACAAATTTTATTATTTAAATGCATTTTTTTAATGAATCTAGTTGAGTTGCAGCTTTTGTTAATGTGATGGTTCTCTAATCTGATGTCTACCGTATTATTGAGAATATACTGTATTAAAAAAAAAAGACAGCGGATAACAACTTTAACTCTTATAAAGATGTTAATCCCGAGAATACCTAGCATGGCGTACAATACTTGCGAAATATTAACTTTTAGCATGAATTCAGTATTTTTACTGAATTTATCGTGTGATCGTAGGTCAGTTTTTTGGCGATTAATCCCTGACATACGATATCAGAAAATCGAATTTGTGCTTTAGATGCATTTTTTCCAATCGATTGAAACAAAAATTTGACATAAAATCCATATCAAATTTTTATTTGAGTGACTGCATTTTTGAATTGTCGCGTTTACTTGTTTTTGAAAATACATATCAATAGACGGTCAACCCCTGGTTGGATTTGGTTCAAATCTGACATATGTTTATGTTAAATCTGTGTAGCTTTTCGTAGTTACCGTGTTAACTTATATTCGAACAATCGGACAAACGTGCTTCCTCAGAACGGAATTTGCACAAAATCAGATAGAAATATAGAAATCTAGAAATTTGATGTAAAGTCTGTGTACCAAATTTTATCCTTTTAAGCTCAGCATTTTTTTTTTTTAATCTTTGTTACCGAATTGCAAAGAGACGGGACATTTTCCAAAAATGAGTTTTTCGAACTCAGAAAGACCTGAAGCGTAGAGATTAGTCAAAATCTCAAAGTTCGATTTTTTTTCCCCCTTCCTTTTTTATGATTGCAATTTCTTTATACATCGTATAAATCGAGAAAGTAAAAATATTATGATATATTCCTTTTTATCCCAATTAATAGTTTTAATTGATTTATTCAAAAATTCACCAGTTCAGACCTCACAATTCAGTATTATTTAAGAAAAGCAGACGATATTTTGGTTAGATTTAAGTTCAACGGTCGCCGAATTATTATTTTTTCACCATACAATTGGCAACAGTTTTACGAGCTTAGCGTAGAACTGCACATTAATATTAAATACATTAATTATATTAAATTAAATATATATTTTTTTCTGGATATAATAGATAAACCAAATGATAAATTCTTTATATCATATAGCTTTAATTTCTGCATGTAATTGAAAAAAGAATAGTTTCAAAATTAATTTCTTCAAATATAATTTATATAATATAATTTAATATAATATCAAATTAATTTCTTCAAATAATTCAATTCAACAAATATAATTAAAATAAAATAAAATAAAATATTTAGATAACAGAATTAAGGTCATAATGTCATTTTCTGAACAGCATAGAAAGACTGAAGATTACAGATCTATTGCCCAGACTGTTCCAACATGTTGTTTCCCCGTTGAACACTTTTTAAATTGTAAGAGGAAATTAATTTTTCTTGTATAGCAATTTTAAAACAAATACATAAAATTTAATTCTTTGAAACAATTTTAAAATCTTAAAATGTACAAAGAGCATCACTTTTAAAGGTTTGCGATCTTCGAAGAAAAATAGGCTATTCGGAATTTCATATCTCGTGGCAAAAGTCATAAATCTTCGCTATTGTCAGTGCATTGCGTGACACACTACATGACGTCCACTTTCTATACTCTTCATTAACGGGCTTTCGAACCCCAATTTCTAGTGTTTTGCAAGATGTCGACTCTTCTCAATAAAAGAGATTGATTCGTGTCTATTTTCTCCTATCCATTTCGTTTGCGCACTTGGGAATATTTTATGTAATTACCTTGCTATCTTTTCTCCCGCATTCGTAATTCTAAGAAATGGAATGATATCGAATTTTTCTCAGAATAAGGCATGCCTTTGTTTGAGATTATTATGTTCTTCATTATTCATTACATTTTGCAGATAAAATCTCGATTTTATTTGAAGGCGACCTACATCGAAAGTTGCGAAAGATATAGCGAGGAAAAAAGGAAGAATCTATAAGAATTGTATAGATCATGTTGAAAAAGTTTTTAAATTTTTTCGAATTTTATTTTAGTGTTCTTTTTAAAGTTGAATATCTGAAATATTTTATTCATTGAAAAAATAGTAGCATCAACTATGTTTTAATCGTGATTATTAATTAAACAAATAAAAATAAATATTTCCATCATAGAGCTGAGATACTAATAGAGGGAGTGCAACCCTACTCTGGTGTAGAACAAGATAAAATCACGTGACTTGTGGACAGAATTTGTGTTCAGTGTAACCGCATTCTCCGTTCCCCATTATATTTCAATGGCAGATTTTTAACTGTTGGATTTAACTGTTGGATTTTAAAACTTATTTAAGCCATGGTTAACTATTGCTGTGCAATTGGATGCAAAGAAAAAGACTCTATGGATAGTCCTGTATCATTTCACAGATATGTACAATAAACATGTTCTGTTTATATCCATTTTAAGTCAATTTAAAATTTCGTAACCTCCATCACTGAGTGATTTTGGTGTTAAACTGAATAACATTTCATAGTTTGGTTTAGTTATTGTATTAAATTTATTTAATTTGTTATTAAGCCTCATTTAAACTGATGTAACTGCATTATATTTTGTTACTTGCTTTATTTTAATCTCGAATGTGTTGCAAGTGCTTGGCTGCAAGCTTGGCGTGATTTTTTCTCGCCACTACAAGTGTTTACATAAAAACACTATTGGTAATGGTAAAAAAACATTATTGACCGATTAATAAGTGTGTATTTATTTTAGTGCAAATAAAATTCCTTATTATTTCCAATATGTTTTTTTTACCATAAATAATCGAATCGTATTATACCGTAAAAGATATTAAATCATCATTGTGAATGAAATCGTGAAACTAAAACGTTTTATTGAAAATGTTATATAGTAAAATTTCATAAATGCGCTAGCAGTAATTGCATGTTTTTATAAATTTTAATTAAGATCTAATAAGAAACTAGTGAATATTCTAAAGATAAACTATTAAAGAAAGAAATGCTATCTTTACAGATAAAATTTTTGTCTGAATGTTAACTTTATTAATAACTTGCGATATGCACATACCCTAACATCACCGTTTTCTTAAAAATTTCGAATTTCCTTATTATTTTGTATTAAATCAACACATTTAAGATTCCAAAAATGATTTAATTTTGTTTCTGCGGTAGTTAGAAGCAAAGTTACCGCCAACACTATAAACGAGAAGCGAAATATTTAAAACTGATATTAACAAGGAGAAGGCACGAGGTTTAAAAATGAGATCGGAATGAGATTTTGTATAATGATAGTATACATTTAGAATGTTTATTAATGAAAATATTAAGACTCAATAGTCAACCTTAAAAACTTTCAAATTAGCTTATATACTAATAATGGATTACCCGAACGAGAGCTCGAGTAGTGTAGTGGTTAGGGCACTGGCGTAGCATTCAGGAAACCTGGGTTCGATTCCGAGCCAGCGTTTTTTTTTTTTCTTTCTAAATTATTTCAAAATAATTTAATAGTTTTAATTAATATCTTTTTCATTTTTTTATGCAAAAATAAATATTATTTAGAATATTCAAGGGAAAAAAAAAAGAAGACCTGGATCACTTTTATAATCTGCTTTTATTATAAATTTTTTTTTTATCTGTATGAGATAATGATAAAAGTATTTGAACATGTAATGTAAAATTAAAAGATGTTTGGGGGTAAAGAAAAGAAATAAAATATTTACTTAAAGAAAAAAATACTCACTTTTAATTAATGCACAATAACAAAATAAAAAAAGTAAATATAATTTAAATCAATAAACTCGGCTACTGATGTAAAAAAGAAAACATTATTTTCGAAACCAGTTTGCTTAGTTTTCAAAGAATGAATATATATATATATATATATATATACATATTATATGTATATATATAAATTATTTAGGAAATGTTAACCGGAAATGAAAACCGACCGGACCCAACGCCGGGAAACAAAACGGCAGTTTTTGAGTATGCCAAGATTTGCGATATGGCGCCAAAAAAGGCCAGATTTCTCACACGTGCCTTGGCTTATGTTGCGTACACTTGTTTAGACTAGAAACAAGCGACTAGCTTCCTCCATTTATATCAGCTCTATGATTACCATCTTGTTTATAAAGAAACGGTCAATAAGAAGAAGTTTATAAAGAACGGTAACTTGGCAGACGATTTTTTTTCGAGCTAAATTCGGAAATTCAGTTCATAGTTAAATTTTATTCATTCGCCATAAAGGATAAAAACTTCATATTTTGCTTCGTGAAAATCTAAAGCAACTCACAAATAGGGTTTATAGGTAATAAAACTTTTTTTCCCCTTTTGTCACAAGTGACATCTAAAATTAGAAAAGTGGCCAATTACATTATTTTATGAGTAAAAAAAAAAAAAAAATGGGCGCGAGATTTATTATATGATGAGACCAAATCAAGATTATACATTACGAAACAGTTCTTTTTTCCATAGAAAATTTTTCAATACATTTCTGCAGTAATTTGTTTTAGTATCTATTTTTTAAGACAATCTTATAAAAAAATATAAATATATAAAATCTTATAAAAAATATAAAAATTGGTAGACAAACTGGTAGGTGAAGGCAGATTCCATATAATCTAATTTGTTTTTCAGATTCCTTTCAATCCTTAGACAAAAATAATGAAATATTGCATTTTGAACCAATTATATATCATGATTTTTTTACTGTTATCACATAAATCAACATTCACTGCAAAATAAATAATATTGAGATAACAAATATTATAAAATTAAAATACAAACAGTTTTGTTTCAAAGTTTAAAATATATTACTGAAAAACTGTGAAAATTTTAAGAACACCGAAAAAAATTGTATCAGCCAAAAAAGAATTAAAAGTTTAAATCGCGACTGTTTACACGAAGTGTTCTGTTAATGAATCGACGACTCAATGGTTTTTAGTAGATACCAAGAGGAAAAGAAATGGAACATGGTGTTGCAAACTACATTAAAAGGATGAAAATCACGAAAACCGCACAGAAATTTCGAAGTCAAACTGGAACAACAAAAAGTATAATAATAACTACTCAAAGGAAGTGATTGCTGCTGAAGTCATTGCACACTCTAAAAAGGCTTAAAAATGATTTCACAACACGCTCGAAAATAGCAGGTATGTTTTTAATGCTTGCCGAAGCGCCGACAATCTGCATTATTAAATCCTCCATTATGCCCATATTCATCACGTGAAGAGAATAATTTAAAGTTAACTCAGAGGAAAATGCCAAACGGATTAAGATCCGGCGAACGAGGAAGCCAAATAAGTCCTGCCCTCTCGACATGCAAAAATCACTAATTATTTTAGATAAATATTAAAATTATCCAAAAATAAATAAAAATCATTGTGGCTATGTATACATGTTCTACATCTCTTGCTAAACGATAGGGTCAAAATCAATCAACTTTTGCACACTCATTATTTAAGATAAGACAAAGAATACTGTCAACGTTACAACGTTACGAAATGCAAACGTTAGTTAAATTTTCAGTTAATCAAAATTTTGTCATTTTTTTTTCTGCAAAATTTTAGAACAAATAATCCCACAGGAAATATTTTTATATCATTTTAAAATTCAAAATGGTAATTAAAATAGCAAATAGAATTCCTTTTTAATGATGTGAATTTCTAAAATCTAAAAAGTAACTGAATAGATGCAGGCAATTTTGAAATACGGGAATTATAGATCGTTGCTAGGTAAAGATGACTTTGAACAACTGCTTTTGCCTTACTTTTGATATTTTTATTTTATTTTTTAAAATTATTTTTGGCAAAGTCTTTTATTTATTTTAAAAAAGGATTTGTATTTCATTTCTTTGTCGGATATTTGGTCGAGTTCTTACAAGGAGTTTGATTTAGTTATATAAATGCCCCGTTTTAAAGCAATATTAGGGCTTTTTGGGACGAACCTCGTAATTTTGAACCACGGTCAGATGACGAGGATGACACCTGAGCTGGCACCCCCTCTCCACGCCAGCAGCCTCCTTTTTGGCACAGACGGATTTATATTGAAAATTAAAGAGAGCAACAGATAATTTATTAAACATAAAAGCAAACGTTCTTAGTATTAATAAATGAAAAGAACCAGCGCGAATGGTCTTCCCAAAACTTTCTCGCATATTTTTGCATGGATTCCTGGTACAATAGTTACGAAATGTTAACTTTGTGAATTTAGCATTCTTACTATATCTAGCATGTCATTCTTGAAGATTTTTTTTTTTTTTGCGATTAATTTCTGGCATAAAGTTAATAGCATCCAAAAACGGAATTTATGTTTTAAATGCGTTTTTTCCAACAATTGAAACAAAATTTTGACACAAAACTAAACTTATAGTCACAAAATCTCGTATCAAATGTGATATATTGAAGTCATTTCATTTTTTATATGTTTCTGAAAGTAGAGTCATACTACGATCAACTCCTCATTGTATTTAGCGCCAAATTTGATAGGTGTCTACATTTTAGATGTTAAATATGTATACGATGTTAAATATGAATTTTATCCATTTAGCTCAATTCGTTTTGTAGTCATCGTATTAACTTATATTCGAACAGCTGGGCAGACGCAATTTCTCTGAACGGATTTTAATGAAAATTTGATAAAAGTCTAGAAATTTGGTGTAATGACCATATACGAAATTTCATCCGTCTAGCTCAAAACGTTTCTGAGTTATTTTTGTCACAGACAGACGGAGATACATTTTCCAAAAACGAGTTTTTCAATCTCAGGACGGTCTGAAAAACGGAGATTCGTCAAAATTTTGTGTGCGAATTTTTTTACGATCACAATGCTTTCTCTTAACTACATATACGAGAAAGAAAAACGTAGAAAGCAGGTGTTAAGATATGAAATGCAGAGGCAGGCGCTCTAAAAATTTTACATCATTATACGGTATGTTTGCTATGCTACCGAATTTTGAGAAGAAATTTTTAATCGAGCCTTTAAATGTTTTTCTTATGGATATTCATTATTTATTAATTATGCAAGATGCTAAATGGATCTTGTTTCAAGTGTTTTATTGATAATTACCATTCTGGTTCTAGTTCGTAATATATAAATTTTTATATCGGTAACTATAATTAATATTTATTTTCATTTAAGTTATATTTGTAATTATTTTGTCGGCTCAAAATTAAAATTATGATTCAAGTATTAGGTAAACGAAAATTTATTTTGGCATTATACAGGAGTTACATATTGAAACTCCCTGTAAACTGTTAATTTTATTTAAATAATTTTTTTAAGAAAAACAAATTTATAACTTTAATTATTTTTCCTTTGAAAATTAAATTAAAATTCAACATAAAGTGACAAAACATTTATTTTTGCATACAAAAATAAGTAACATATAAATTGAAACCTCTTTAGATTGTTAATTTAAATAATTAGAACATTTTTTAAGAAAACGTGTAAATTTCTAATTATTTTTCTTTTAATAATTAAATTATGATTCAAGAATTAGGAGAATAAATACTTATCTTTGCATAAAAAATGGAAAGAATATTAAGTAAACTATTTGTAAATCGTTAAACTAATTTAAAATAATTTTGAGAAAAAATATAAAACAGTAACAAAGAACAAAACTCAGGTTTTCAGAATGCTAATCCTTAACCTTGCCGATTGCGCTATCCCGATGCTTACAAAGGGCGACAAATTATTATTATATAAGCTATACTGAAGGTTAGAGGGCCCTTTTCTCGAAATTGGCTACGATGAATGAATGAATGATGATTTAATGAATAAGCATTCTAAAGGAATACTACTATTACATTAAACACTAGCTGCCTCAGAAGAAATAATTTTGGAAATACCGTTTGAAAATTGAAATAACTATCTTGTTTAAATAGGAAAGATAGAAAGAATGATATTTATTTTCCTGTCGACAATAAAATTGAATGATATATAAAGAAGAAGTATAAATGATATTTATTCTTTTTTTTTTTATCGTGTGAGGGCATGATGTTGTTTTGGCTTCAGGTGTTTGAAGCGATTTGAAGGCAACAAATTATTGAAGCCTCAAAATGCGTAAGCAACAAAGTGGCAATTTATCTCTTTTTTTTATTTTGGTGTCGATTTTGACAGTATAGCTTTTGAAATATCTATCGTCTGCTAATGTAGTTTTATTTTGGAGTCGACTTTCACAGTATAGTTTTTGAAATATCTATCGTCTGCTAATGTAGTTTTATTTTGGAGTTGGCTTTCACAGTATAGTTTTACCATTATCTATCGTCTGCTAATGTAGTTTTATTTTAGAGTTGGCTTTCACAGTATAGTTTTCCCATTATCTATCGTCTGCTAATGTAGCTTTATTTTGGAGTCGGCTTTCACAGTATGGCTTTTGAAATATCTATCGTCTGCTGTTGTAGTATTTCCCTTGGAAATCACAGTGTTATTGCCTAAATCACGCAACGTTTTTTTTTTTTAAATAAATCAAACAAATTAAAACATTGTTTGTTTAATCGATAAAGATTGTTGGTTCAGGGATAATTTCAACTAATTAAAATAAGGTTATTAGAAAATAATGCAGAAGGTTGTCACATTTGGTGATTTATCGTCACCTAACGTTACAACTTGATTTCCAAATTATACATTCTCTGAATTCTTACGAATTGTCTTAAATAATTTAAGCCATTAACCAGTTTAAAACTGTTAGAAACAATCACAAGACTATCAGATTGCGCATGCGTCGATATTTAGAAAAACGATGAGGTTTTTTTCATCTCAAAATCGGTCGAGCTCCAAAACTTCGTTTACCAGCTAGAAAAATTGAAATTAAAAGTATAAAAAAGTTGTCATTATATTTATATATATATATATAGATAGATAGATAGATAGAGAGAGAGACGGGAATAGAGACCTCTCGATAGAGAAGTCTCGTGGTTGTTTCAAACCGGTTTAAACTGGTTAATGACTTAAATTGTTGAGACAAATAATAACTTAAAAAATAATAATGTTCTTACATGATAATTTGAAATTTGCGATAGTAAATTTCAGTTTTTTTAAAAACTTTATTATTCAAGTATACTTTAGGGTAGACAATATTTTTTTTGTCTTTTCGTCTTCAGCAAAACAAATAAATTCATGGTTTCCCAACATACAATTGGCCATGTGAAAAAGATGGATTTTGTAGGTTCAAAGCAATAAGTTTGCAAAGTTTTATCGCAATTTGCTGAACGGTACGACAGTGCATAAAATACGAACAAGCAGACATTCATATATATATATAATTATAATTGTACTATGCCGATAACCTTCGCGCAGCCGCAAGCAGCGGGCTAAGTTTTATTGCCATCGAATGAACAGTACGGCAATACGAACTAGCAAAAATTCATTTTTATATATTATAGATATATACATTAGATATAATATAATAATTGGAACTATGCGTATTACCTTTGTGTAAGTACAAGTAATAAGTGAGCAAAGTTTTATCGCAATCGGATGAACAATTCGGCAGGGCAAAAAAATACGAACCAAAATCCATTTTTGTATAGTATCCATTCATAAGAATTAAGCAAATATACTTCTGAGTAGGATTGGGCAATGACCGAACTTCATCATCGCGATATATCATCCAACACATACCGATATTTTTCGATATATCGTGATATCAATTATTTATAGATATGCGAGCTGCGAATAAAATAGTGGATTTAATCTGAATGAATTCTTTTTGCTTTTATTTCTGAAAATGAATATTTAGAGATTAAACAAAAGACAATCAACTATTTATTTATAGATACGAAAGCTGCGAATAAAATCTGAATTAATCTTTTTTACTTTCATTTCTGAAGATGAATATTTAACGATTAAACAAAGCACAGACAACAATCTTCTGGTAACCGCACAATTATTTTTCTATAATGGTATTATTCAGTTAGGGAACAAAAAACAATTTATTCCAAAATGACACTCCGAAAACAATATTATATATAGAGAGAAATTGACAGTATTTATAGAAATATTAACAAAAATTATGTATAAAAGTGAAAAAGCATGAAGAGCAACAAAAATAAACACTAACCGCTAATCAAAATGAAATCGATAAAGTAAATTAATTGTGAATATCGATTTATTGTATCGCGATTCATCATGAACTATTATTCATGATCATGATTTCGATAGATCGATATTTTTCAAAAACTGGCATTAAAATATATATATATATATATATAGGTTTTTTTTTTTTTTGATAAATCGAAAATTGGCACAGCCCTACTTCTGAGTCCCTAACTAAAAAAAAATTGTCTAAATAAAAAAAGAAGTCTTCTATAAAATCAAAGATAGACGTTTATCAACACAACGCATTATTCAGGAATATTGCATCTGAATTAAAACTGTTTAATAGAAAATTCCAGGGCCGCAATACAGAAAAAAAAATTATAAATAAATTTATATTTATATTGGAATATTTATTTGGAATTTATATTGGAATATTTATTCCATTATAAAAATATTAAGTAAAATTTCTATTTTACTTATAAATTATAAATAGTTTTTTTAAAAAGTTTTTAATGGCGTTGCCTGAACTCAACAATAGAAGAAAAAAAATAGAAATTTACAGTGGCTCAAACAATTGAGAGTACATCTTACTTTTCCTTGATAAATCCGACTTTCAATATGAATAGCACATTACTAAGAAGTTCAAAAATGTTTTTATTTTTACATTTAACAAATGGTTTAAGTATAAACAAAGAACATTCAGCGAAAAATTTCTAAATAGAAAAGCTACAGAAGCATTTTAAATAAACATATGCAGATTTTTTGTCTCAAAAAATTGAGAATACACTAATGAAATTTTGTAATATCTCGCATAGAAAGAAAGTATCAATATTTAGTGGCAGGTCTTTTGGCTATTATAATGGTTTCTAAACGTTGTGGTACCAATTCGACCAATTTTTGGTGGTATCTGAAAATATTTTACTCCATTCTTCTTGCAACACTTGCTCGAAATAGGTTTTGCTTCTAATTTTATGATTTTGGACTATTGTTCCGAATGTGGTCCACAGATAATCAATGACATTAATGTCCGCGGACTGTGGAAGTGTGTGCATGAGTACTGCTTACAATGAAAAAGACACCACATTTTGGCGTTACGCGCATTCTGTTAGGGATCGTTGTTCTGCCGGAAAATGAAATTTCCATCTAAAGCCAAATTTTTAGCACTTTCCTTTAGATTGCTGAGAAGTATATCCAAGTAAACTATATGGTTTATAATGGCATCTACAAGAACTAAATTCCCTACCCCGGAAGAAGCCATACAACCCCAAAACATTGACGAGGTACCACCGTAATTAACTGTAGGAAGTAAATTTTTTTTTATCCAAAGCAGTATTAGGCTTTCTCCATACAGTGTGATGGCTATCACTGCCAAAAATGTTGAGTTTTCTTTCATCACTAAATATAACTTTCTCCCAAAAGTTATTGGTCTTCAGTTGATGAGTTTCTAACTTCAAACGTTTTTTCTGAATTTACAAGCTGATAAACAGTTTCTCTCTAACAATTCGACTTTTATATCCAGATTGTCTAATTACATCTCGCACAGTTTCATCCCTTATTTCTGCCTATGAATTGAGAAATTTCTGTAGCAAGTTGGATGAACCGTATGGTCGCTGCAATTTAAAGGGAAGTGCTAAAAAGTTGAGTTCAGATGGAAATTTCATTTTCCTGCAGGACAACGACTCCAAATACACTGCACATAACGTTAAAATGTAGTGTCTTTTTCATTGTAAGCAGCAGTTACACACACCACCACAGTACCCTGACATCAATGTCATTGAATATCTGTGGGCCATACTCGAAACAGTGGTCCAAAAACATAAAATTAGAAGCAAACCCCATTTAAAACAACTGTTGCACGAAGAATGGGGTAAAATATCTTCCGATACCACCAAAACTTGGTCGAATTGATACCACGACGTTTAGAGACCATTATAAAAGCAACAAGACAAGCAACTAAATACTGACTTTTTCTTTGTACGAGAAACATTACTAAAATTTCATTGATGTATTCTCAATTTTTTGAAACAATAATCTGCATATGTTTATTTAAAATGCTTTTGAAACACTTCAATTTAGAAGTTTTTCGTTGATTGTTCTTTATTTTTACTTTAAATTAAATCATTTGTTATGTGTAAAAATATGTTTGCAGTTCACGGTAATGCATTATTTATATTGAAAGTCGAATTTATCAAGTAAAAATAAAGTGTACTCTCAATTTTTTGGGCCACTATATAGAAATATTCCCCAGAATTGTGAGTACAACTGGATCTGATCATTAATGGTAGGATTTTGACTGCTGATTAGTTGGCTGAAAAATTTTCTATTAAATTCTTTAATGTGATTTTCAATGCTTTTAAACATTGTTGCGTATGGACCATGGAGCATTTGTGATGATTCTGAGCAACTTACTTCGCATAATTTGAACTTTCTTAAGATATGCATTAGCAGCAAGGTCCTAGATAAAAGAAACATGGTGAGAATAGGATGAAGAATCTATTTGAAGAGAGCATATGCTATTATTGGATGCATTTTTACAAAGAATTTATCGATGTTGAATTTGTGTACAGAATTCGTCACAATCATTTTTTTTATAATCGAAGAATAAGAATAAATAGGAAGAACTATTGAAAAAATTATTTTCTGTAATGAAAATATTCTAGAAGAATGCTAAAAGAAAAGTTTGAAAGAAGACATCATTTTTATCAGGAACAACTAATAATTTTGTTTTATTGATGGAAAAAATTCGCCTTTAGTGGGTTTTGAAAAAATCGTCAACTCAATTGATATTCTCATTTTAATTAAAAAATGTTTCTGGGTATTAAAGAATTTTGTTTATTATAATATTTCGTATAAAGATAATTTTTACTTCCAAATTATCAGACAATATTTTAAACCTGAGTAAGACAGAGTATATTAATTACTGAAGTAATAAAATTCCAATAATAAAATTATGCATATTTTGAAGTTATAATCTGATATTCCATTTTTTGATCAAATAGTAACATGAATTGTACTACAATAAGATTTTTTTTTTGCAATTTATATTAATTTGAAAACATATTAAAATTAAACAACTCCAATGCAAAATCATAAACAGTTCAGTAATATCAAAAAAATTATGAGATATAAGAATCCAAACATAAAAAAACACATTTAATGTTTTTAATTTCTTCCTACAACAACTTGCAAAAATTTATTACCTTTCTTTATTTAAAATATTTATTATGCTTTTTCGGACAACAATTAAACAGATCATATAGTTTTAAGGAAATATTTCACAACTTATTTTTCACCAGCCGTCTTCGGTGAGCAGCTGATTCGCAGGAAAAATGGGTAGTTTTTACTTTCAATTACATGTCTTTATGCATAATTTAATGTTCAAGATTACCCTAAGAAAATATATTTAAGCATCAAATAATGACATATCAAAAATGTAGCTTTAATAGCCTATATCTGTTCTCTCCAGTGTATTCTAATAGAATTAAACCCTATGACAACCCTATCACTATTAAAAACGTAGCTTTCAGAGTAATATAACTTTTTTCATGGTATAATTTCACTTTTTTTATCCTTCACTAGCTGATTCGCCGGGAATATTGATTATATTTAATTCCAGATAAATCGATTGGATATATTACTTCATGTCCTTGATTTCACAAGTGTCTGACAATAAAGCCGTGTTATTTTAAGTTTCTTACATAAGTTTTGTTTATTGTATACATAAACCTCTCTGACAACAGTCCAATAACATCATAATGCTATTTTGATTAATATATCTAATTATTTAATTATCTTACACTATATCAAATTAACCTATCTTCTGAATTTTGCGATATTGTAACTTTAATTTTTTATTTGTCTTGTAAACTATACAGATATTAAACAGAATCCTTCTACCTTAACTATCAACAATGTGAGAAAACCATGCGATTAAATGTTTGAAGAAACAATAAAAACAGTTTGGATTTCTTTTTCTGAAAAAAAAAATGTAATCTTTGTAGTAAAGCAGGTAAAATATTATTTTTTTAAATATTGCCAAAATTCCGCAGGACTATTAAATTGATAAAAATTTTTTAAGACAATTTTTAAAAATTTTAAAATGGTGCAAAATTTATTTTTGTGAATTAAATTTTTGAAAGAACATGAAAAAAAAAATGGCATATTTCAACTAAATCTTTGATTCATTAGAATTCTAATTAAATTTTTTTAAAAACGCTTAGTGACGTACATTACCATGTTCAAAGGTATAGTAAGGTGATAAAAATTATGAAATAGCAATATACAAATAGCAGTAGTATTGTGGACAAAACGTATAAATGATCAGTGCAAGGGCAGGTTTTTATTTGTATTCAAGTGAAACGGTTTCTGGCTTACCCTTCTACAATGGACAATGTAGTGGCCGACCACCTGCACTAGCTCAGGGACATGTGCATAAAACTGTCAATGTTTACAGGCAAGCAACAACAGGAGTTAATGTGGAATATGCGACCAATGTGTCCACTAGGATTGTGAGGCGAAATTTGGCTTTAATGGGCTATGGCAGCAGAAGGACATGAGTGCCTTTACTAACCTGCTGCACATCTCTTGGGCCCATGAACATAACCATTGAAATGGTTATGTTCAGCTACTTGGAGATCACTTGCAGCCATTCATGAACTTCATGCATCCAAACGACGATTGAATTTTTATGCATGATAGTGTGGCCATATCAATAAGCCTCAGCTGATCAAAATTGGTTTGATGAATTTCCTGAAGAATTCCAAAGAATGATTTGGCTACTTAGATTGCCCATCGAACATTTATAGGACATACAAGAGGTCAATTCCTGCACAAAATCATGCACCGGTAACACTTTCGCAATTATGGATGTTTATAGAGACAGCATGGCTCAATACTTCTGCAAGGAACTACCAATGACTTGTTGAGTCTATGCCACATCGAATTGCTGCACTTGGCAAGGCAAATAAAGGTTCAACGCGTTATTAGAAGGTATTCCATGATTTTTTTGTCACCACAATGTGTATATATATGCTAAATTTAGCAAATTTAGGTGAAATGCTGTGACCTGTAGAACTCCCTTCCACACACATACATTAATCTTTATTAATAGTATAGCAGCCTCGGGTAATTAGTTCGTATAGCAGGTTTAATTTTTAATAACAATTCTATGCAACTCGGTCTTAATGGTTTCTTCAGCGAAAAATTTTGAGCTTCAAACTTTGAAAGATATATAAATCTATACTATTTTTAAAAGACTTTTGCCATTCTGTTAATTTCTCTATGTCTTTTCCTGATTTTCTGTCAGCTTCTCTAAAATTAATTTAAAAATAAATGGATGCACTTTGCTATTTCAAAGCTTCTAACAATATAATCTAATTTCTAACCTAAAAAAAAATGGTATTTTTCTTCATGTTAATGGCATTTTAAATATAAATTTAAATCTTTTTCAAATTTTTCCCAGAATTAACTTAATACATTGCTTGCTTTTCGAAAATCCACTTAGCCAATAACGATTTGTATTAAGGAGAGAATAACAATTTGCATTAAAAAAAAAAGAAAGAAAAAAAATTGCAAATTTAATAGTAACTTTTATCAGTAATTTTTGTATTCTAGAATTTTTATATTTTCATATTATCATATATAATATGTTTAATATTTGCTCAGAATTCTTATTATTCTTGTTGAAATACATACTTAAAATACTTTTTCAATTGATTTATTAAAAAATTACTATTGAAAAGAAAATTTTTAATATTAAGATGATGTAAATATTAATTTTGTGCTGCAATAGTTTTGGAAGTTGTCATGGAAAAAACCATAATTTCGGTTAATTAATTAAAATTAAAAAAAAAAACAATGCTTGGAATTGCACACTCCCACCATCCAAGATATATATGTGCCAAATTTGATAGTTACAGATCAAACAGTCTGGGCAGTACAGTGTCAACACACACACACATTCATCTTTATTATTAATACAGATTATAAACAGAAAAGAAGAAAGAAAAGATAGAACAATGCTCTGGCTCTTGGAATACATCTTGGAATCTGGCTCTTGGAATACATGGCTATATACATCTGAGTAAAATACATGGGGACATTTCCATATGTGCCAATGGACATTAGTTTAATGAAGATTAAATTTTCGATTTACTTTTTAAAATGTGAAAACAAAATATGGGGAAATGTTAATATTGTTACGAATTTTTTTTACCGGGGTTCGTTTGGATAGTGGAGGTTATATGGTGTGGAGAACGTTCAATCAGCAGGTGGCAGTAGAAAAAGAAACAACGACGTTTATTTACACGAAGACACACAGGACAGCACAAAAGCGACAGCTATATACAGCACAGAGACGACTATCTTCAGCCGAGACGTGTAGCATACAACAGCAGCATACAACCAGAATCTACTGCAGACAGTAGCGCACAGCTCAGTTCAGCACGAGCTTGACTCCGTCGCTTCCGACTACTACTCCGACTCTCGACTCCTACTGCCTTCTACCTTCCTCTGGCAGCTGCGGCTGCTTCCTTTTATAGGTCTCGGGAGGCGGGGCTAGAAGCCTCTCAACCAATCAGGAACGTTCGAGGCGTATCTCGGTTCCTACTGGACGGATCGGGAAAATTCTCGAAGTTTCGGGTATAATCTATTTTGGCGCCAAAGTCGACGCCAAGCTCTGGGACCTCCGACGCACACCTGGACTCCGTCCCATTCAGATGACTGTAAAACTTTCTTTCTGATAGTGGAACAAACTATGCTGGGAAGCCGAATTGCAGGTTTGTAACAATATTATAAGGTTAGTATGCTATCTAACGATTGTGGCATGATTAATGAAAAAATTGTTCAAAACATTCACTTTACAAACAAACCATGAGGGATCTAAACAACCAAATTTGGAATGTAATTATTTTTTGGCATTATTTTATTTGGAGCTTATGAAAGAAGGATTTGAATTTGTAATTAGAATTTTTTTTAATAAAATGTTAACATTAAATTTAAAAAAAATTCAGTAACACCAATTTTATTTTCATACAATTTTTTTTAAATTTTAAATAAATTTAAAATTTTTAAATTTAATTTTTTATTCTGTACAACAGCACTTCACATTGTTCAATAAGTAAATTTAGGTACACATGCATTGTGATAATATTAAATACATTTAATTGCTGATTATGAATAAAACTAAATAAAAAAAGTACAGATGAATAAGACTATGTTTTGAACTTGAGATTCGAATCTCCTTTAAAATTTTCTCTTTAATAAATTCTATCAGTGAATAACTATGTCAGGATCCCCTAATGGTAACAATATGGTTGATAATGAGTGAAATCATAAAGCAAGTCAGACTAAGTTATGTTTACTGGAACTAGATGGCTCATTAGAAATTGTAGTCTTATTCAGAATTATTATTTTTATCACTGAAGAAAGTATTTCCGATGATTAATATATTATATAAATATATATGAGGATGAAGCAACCAAGCAGCAAAGTAGTGCAAGCAGAAAAGATTATAAAAATTGCCAAAATCCAGGAAAAATTTGCATGACAGTTTAATTGGTGATTGTTAGAAAAACAAATTTTCAAATCTCAAAAGGAAAATTCATTGTTGTGTAACAATATTTTTCAGGATTATCAAAGAAAAATACTAAAATCTCACTTTTAATTAATTAATACAGATCTTGAAAGAATCAGTTTGAGGTGCACAGTGTCTCTCTCTGGAGAATATCTATGGCAAATTTAGACGTTCTAAGTGAAAACAGTCTATATTGTGAAATTCCAAATCATACATATTCATATTTATTATTAGTACAGATTAGGATCAAGTAAGCAGTGTCTCATCTCCGTGCAACAGCATTTTGGTTGTTATCTGCGATTTTCAAGTGGCAATATTTAAAATTTTTTTATTATTTTAGATTCTATTATTGATAGATATTGTTTAAATAGATCATATTTTAAAGCCTGAAAGTTTTGAAGATGCAATTTTTACGAGTAATCTTTGATTTCTTATAACTATATATGCAGCAAAAAGAAAAGAAAAAAAATCAGATGTGCAATTTATGAATTAAAACCTTTTATCTTAATTTCAGTACAAGAAAATGTATTTTTCATGACACTTGGTTTCACTTTCATCAATACATTCACAATTATTTTAATAATTCATTTCACTATTTGCTGTAATTTCCTTCCTACATGCTTAAGCATTTAAAAGCGATTAAAGAGAGAGATTAGGTATTTTTTTTAACATACTTCTTTGTGAATGTATGGAAGTTATATGACTGGAAAACTGTTTAAAGCCATATTTTCAGTCATAATTTTATGTGCATATACACAAATACACACTAAAGGGGGGGGGGGGCAGAAAAAGCATTTTTATCTAAATTAGTCATCATTATTGATAATGCTACTATAGGGAGGTACATTCATTGAAGTTGATACATTACAATCTCTCCTTTCTCTTTCTAGATACTTTGCATAATATTATTTGGATAAGCAATTATATTAAGTATAATAGAAGAGTATGGTAAAGAATTTCCTCTAAATTTTTTTAAGCCAGAATTGTGCTTCAAAGCAATGCTTTATTTAAAAATGCATATTTCAAGGCTTCTTTAAGAATCAGGAGGAAGAATTATGACCAGAATATTTCAAGGAGCCAGAATATGGATTTTTTTTAAAAATGGTAATTTGAGATTTTTGCATTTTTAGATTCCCAACATTTTTATTTTAACTTCCTTTTTACTTTATTAAGAACATCTTCTAGTATAGCAATAAGAAGTGCCAATGTTCTTGTTACAAATCATCATAGAAACGGCAAAAAATGAAAAACCATGAAATACAGATCTATACACATATAATGATATCTCTCAATCTAATTTAAATCCTAAATGATTTCCCTCAATCATTAAAGAATTATCTATATAGTAATATTCAACCAATTGGAATAGCAAATATTTTCTTGTATACTTTCTGTATAGGAGTTATCCCTATGAATTAATTGGTTTGTGATTCTTTATGTGGAACATTTTTTTCTTTAGTCTCTATAACTATCAAATCTGAAAATGCTTAAAACCTGAACTATAGCAGCTATAAATGAAATGACATTAAATATTGTCACTTAAAATGCTAATGTCGTGAATGAAAAATTTCATTTGGTTGAAATTCACAAGTCAGTAATACCATTCCTTTAATATCTAAAAAATGCCAAATTGCCAATATTAAAAAAAGGAGATGATTATTAATTTAAATAATGCAATGAATTGAAATGCCCACTATCAACCATACATGCCTACAGCCATCTGCAATTCAGGGTAAAAAGTATCCTCTGCCCATTTGATCTCTGTAATTATGAAAAGTGCAAATCCCAACTTCTCTTTTGGTATCAAGAAAATTGACTAGATTTTTTTTTAATTTGTGAAATTGTTGATTTATACATAAGCAAATAAAGCTGAGCATGAATAAATATTAGTCATGGGATAGTAAACTTCTCATTAGACTTACATTTTCTGATGCTAGATTTCAGCAAAGGTTAATGAACCGAGGTCTGCAATTTTACGTCGATTCATTATATTCTCACTTCAGGACCATGAGAAGTTATTGCTATTGTTTTCTTTCAAAATCTTTTTTTTTTTGTTAATGGATCAATATTTGTTTTAATTCAATTTTTGTAATCTATCTTGATTTGAGTGTTCATGAACATCATGTATCCTACAGGAAGGAAACAAAAATTTTTTAAAAATGCACAATGGAAGACAAGATAAAACCAAATGACAATTAATCTGATCTGAAATATGGTTAGCAGAGATGAGCACATCTTCTGGTAATTAATAAACATTAACAATATGGAAGGACAATGACTAGTGGGCTTCAACCACTAAAATGATAAACCTATCGATGTGCGACTTTTTTTCCCCCACTTTGAAGGCACTTATTTTTCAGCAAGCATCAGAGGAGCTGAAAACTCATAGGATGCATGAGAAAGTGTATGTTCCAATCCAAATTAACTCATGATGGTTTTTAGGGAAAAAAATAAATAATTTTTAAATTACTATGATACCCTTGTAAACTGTATGAGAAATACTTACTCGTTCTTGAAGAACATCAACAATCTTTGCTTGATGCTCAGAACTTTCCTTATAGACCGACATTCTGGATTCATATTTACTTTTGAGTTCTTCATAATCATTTCTAGTTTCTTTATCTTGTTCAAAATGCTCACTTAAAACAGAATGATCTGATGAAGAATCATCCCGCAGCCGCATCATACTTTCTACCTAAAAATAATATTTTGGAAAATAAACAATTACTAGGATTTTTTAAATAACCAATTAATTCAGAATATTAAATATAGATCTTACTATCATCTTTTATTACAATTTTATAGACAGCTGCCTACAACTTTATTAAAAAATGTTTCAATAACTTCGATAAATTTTCGATAATGCGGTAGATACTTAATGAAGGAACAAATTAATTGGAATATTATAATAACATAACAGTTATATATAACTGTTTCGAAACAGCTATATTACATAATCAATATACATATATAACATTTATTAAAAGCAATGTTTCACAACATTTCATGATGTTGTCACACTATTGTTAATCAACAATTTTTTTAAAGGTCGGGATAGCCTGGTTGGTAGGGTGTTGGACTTGCATCCCTTAGATTGTGAGTTCAAACCCCGCTGGCCAAAGACTCTCCATCTATAAGGTGGCTGCTGCACCATAAATCTGTTGTGGCCATAAAGTTTTAAAACTCGAGACAATACCATTGGGATACTGGATCAGAAGTGATCGTGTTTTGATTCAGGTCTAAATTACGATCTATGGATGAGTGAATGAAATCAGCCACGTAAAAAGGGTTGTGAAGAATGAGTAGCTAAATGTACTCTTGGCCTTAGATGGCTCTACTAAAACTAGAGACGCTAAATCTCTCCACTTAAAATTGCTGACTTCATCAGCGGGTTTGTCTATGACAAGTGCCATAAGAAACAACAACTTAATTTTTTTAATAACTATCATATTTTTTATCAGCTATCAATCAAAAGTTCTGTACTTACTGATAATCACACGAATCAAAGGAAAAAATGTATATTTCTTAAATACACATACTTCTTGAAATTGTGAATTGTCCTTTCAAAATAATTTTTTTTAATATTATAAGAAAACCAATTTAAACTTCATAACAAATAACTGTTGTGGCATTCCTGAAAAATTACATATTCTTTTAAATAATGATGAAAAATTCATTCTTGTAGCTATAAATAAAACTACTTCCAAAAATATAGCTTATAGGATAAATCCTGTTTCACAAAAGAATTTTTTTGTTTCTTAATTTGTGGATATTTCTTTAATTACTTTTATGATTTTTAATTATAGTGGAAAAACAAACCTAAAAATTTACATTGAAAAGTAAATTAACAAATGACTTTTTGAAAGACATTAGTAGAAATGAATATATATTTTAAATACACTGACTTATTTAGTAAATCAGAAAATTTCAAATTAATATAATTTCTTTCTAAACAATAATGAAATAGAATTATTCAAGCAATAATCTATCTCATGTCAGATACCAATAAACATGTTTGAAGCTATTAAAACATGTTACAAAATTTCATTACATGCATTAATAGCTGCATGTCCTACACCCGAGTATCAAACCTTTCTGAAATTGCATCTTGTATCTTCATCTCATTGGGATATGTTGTGGACTCCATATTTCCTTAGCAACAGTGGATAAGTTAAAAGTATGCATAATAAATACTTTATATGGTAATGACTACTGCTAGGGTATTACCCATATAACCATGGGAAGTCACTTTGGCAAATATTAGATATGTAAACAAAATTTTAAGCTTTCTTCTCTTTTGTGTTTAAATTTTAATTATTATTATTCTTTACAATGAAGTTTCATCTTTTGTAATCAGAATAGTTATTTTGAATAACCTTGTACTCTTATTTATTAAAAAGATGATACAAATAAAAGGTTGGCAAATAATACTTTAAAAAAAAAGCATATACATACTTTTATGCTTACATTTTGAAGCTTGGAGCCTATTTCGATGCATTCTTCTCTGCTACTTATAAGAAGCTCTTCTACATGAGCAAATTCTTCTTTAAACAAGGTTTCTTCATCCTAAAATAAAATGTAAAAGTTTTTTTTTTCCATTTAAAAAATTTTAACTTATAAAGGCCCATCTTAATTTAAAACATAGATTTTTATAACTTTTAAAAAATTATATAGTAAGCATAAAGATAAAAATTACTGTGCAAGAATATTAAATTTTAATTTTTTTAACAAAAATTATTTAAAAATTGGTAAAAAGTAATCTTAAAATTTTTTATCGATATATATTTATAGATTTTTAAAATTATTGCATCATTTTTTTAAAAAATCAAGGCAAAAAATTTCAAAATGAAAAATTTTGCTTCAAAATTTAATTAATCAGTAACATATGCTAACTGAAAATTTTTTAGGATTCGAAGAATACTTATTAATTTATTTGGCAAAGCATGAAAAGAAACAGAGGAATGTAATCAGTTTAGCAATGGAAGTGAAATGCAACTTCCCTATAAATTGAACTCTTGGCATTAACATGTTAACCCATACAATGATAAATAAAGGCATGATTATAGTTAGAAGTAGAAGATTTAGAATTATCTACCTAAAACACTAAAAATATTTTTTTACATCGATTCATTATCATTGAAAAAAAATTTGAAATAGGAAACATTTATAAAATACAAATTTTTTCAAAAAAAAAATCATTGGTTCAAAGTAAATAACTTTTAAAAATATTAAGTTGGATCTTGCAATTGGTGTTTCAGTTAACTTCAAAAAAATAATAATAATATATAAAAATGCACAAATGATATTGTGACAGAAAATTGCAAATAGAAGCAGAAACTTCATCTATTCCTACTCCCTTTCATAAAAAAATCTGAAATGTTTTTAGTTTCCATTACAATATTTATTATTATGATCAGTTTATTAATAAAATGTTAAAATGTATTCTACTTCACATAATGTCCTTAATACTACTTTAAAAAGTTAGCAGAAGAATTTAAGCAAATTTAACAACAAAATTACTTTGTAACTATGTATTTATTTCGAGCCTCTCAGAATTCGTGTTGGATAGACACAAATAAATATTTGAAAAATAATACTAATATATAATTATATTCATACAAGTTGAATTATGCCTACTATCATGACTTTCCTTCTTTCAATCTCATCTGCAGAATTAAAAATATTGAAATAAGGAACAAATACTTACACACAATTAAATGATGGCAACATAAATTTAAAAAAGAAAAACTATTTATTCTTGAAAGAGGGAATTCACAAATATTTTTATATTTGCTCAAGTAGAACCTTTAAAATTTTCATTTCACTATTAATGATATTATCTTGCATTAAATTTTTCACACTGAAATAAAAATATTAATGATTTATCTTCTAATATCAAATGAATTGGTAATGGAGTTATGTTGAAAGTTTTAATGAAGTATTGTTTAAAGTTTGGTTTTCTTGTTTTTTTATCAAGAAATAAAAATTCACATAGTACAAATCTAAACATAAATTAGTAAGACAAAAATCAACACATATATCATCGTCAAACCTTAATTTAAAAAAATTATAAAGTTGAAAAAAATTCAGGTTTTTTATTAAAAAATAGAGATACATAAATTTAATTGATACAAAAACTAACTAAAAAATTAGGTCTTTAAAGTATTTCTTAATTATAAATCAATGTAAATAACAACAAAATAATTTTACTTTCGTTTTTAAATTTCAAATCAAAAGCTAAATAAATCTGGAATGCTTAGAAACTTTTTTCAAATTAGTACAAAATCTTTTGAAAATTTCAGAACTTGTCTATTAGTATAGTCAAATACTTTATATTAACACAGTATTTTTTTTAGAAGCATTCATAGGTTTATTGATATAAGAAATATATGTAATATAATAGCAAATTACTAACTTGACCTTTATGAACTATATATAATGAAAAAACTCTTATTATAATGAATAAACCCTGAATAATAAGAAGAAATGAATAAACAATAAACATATGATTTTATGTTACTTTTAGTATTAAATGCAACAGATAATTTTGTTTTTCTGCATAAATAAAAAGAAAAATCATTATAAAAGAATTAAATCTTCAAAACTCCAAAAAGCTAAGAAAACATTCACGATATACATAATAAAAAATTCGGAAAAACAAATACGCATAGCAATGTTATTTTGATTGTCAATCAATGGTAGCGAAATCCCGCTAATTTTAAATAATAAACATTTACCACGTTAGAAATATCACTCCCGCCTTCAGCCATCTCGCTCTCATTTTCAAATTAGACAACAAATACTAGTTCCGCATCAAAACAATTTAATCGATGGTCATATATTAAAGAATCGATTTACGTCAGTTAAAATAAAATTTTCTTAAGAAATTTTTATATGGATTTAAGTGATTTTTTTATTTTATCCTCTATAACTAAGGGCTATAACTATAACTTCCAATTTTCTTTTTCTTATTTTTATTTAAAAGATGTATATTGTTATTTATTGATTGTTTTAAAATGTGATATGATGTGAACAGTTGTGTATTAATATCGGTGGTGATGGTATTAATATGTAAAGGTGAATAAAAATATCTCATTTCTAAATTTAGCCGGAATCTATGTTGCTTTCAAATATTAGGAAAGAGAATTGTAGATCCGCAGAAAAACCAATGCTTACATTACTGTAGAATTCATTTAGACTGATTCTTTTCTTTCCTTTTCTCGATTTCAATAATAAGGATAGTAGTTTGAGATGAAGCAACCAAAAAGTCAATGTATGTTTCAAACAATTTCTCCGTTAACATTTATAACACGGACGGGTAAGAATAACATAAGGTAAAGGATAGTACACTCTTTTAGGCCAGCTCGTTTGAAATGCTTCTAACGATTCATAGAAGTAATAAAAATTAAATTGAAAGAAAACTAATTTTATTAAAATGAATATAGTAAAAATATTTTAAATTTTTTTAAACTATAGTTTTATTGAATAAGGTACTCAATACGTCATCCGTTTCCTTTAAAATCAAAATTCTTTAAAACGCTGTTAATGACAAGATAAAATATTGCATATTTTCATAATCTATGACTTCAATAATCTCTTAAGAGTTTATTTATTGTTATTAAAAAAACAAGTTCTTTTTATTGCTTTTGTTTTAATTTTTAATTAATATTTGAATAATGCGTTTTTTAAACTTTTGAATAACGCGTTAAAGCAGCACGCACACACACGCACATATAATGTTTCATACGTAACGTATGAATTTCGATAAACTGAAGCATATTTGAATAAGTTTTCATACACTTATTCGAACCATAAAGCATATGCTCTTATTTTAATTTAATCCACTTGATACATAAAAATGTTATTAATTTCTAATTAATCAGAAATTCTACATTTTTTTTCAACTCTTCCCATAGTTTTTTGGCACACCGCCGCTTGGATAATTATATTTTCTTTACAGTGTGTTTTAGAATCTTCACCTAATGTTTCAATTCTTTATCCCTCTAAGATATAAGAGATGCGAAACTCTGTTACAAGGAATGATCCGGATGAAAGCTGTCGTTCCCACATTATTTTAACCAATTCTTTTAAGGACGGTCATGCAAAAAATGAACCCTCATCAATCTGTTTCTTAGCTTTGGAATTGGAATAATGAATCTTTTTAAAAATAAACCGGATTAATATTGGGTGGAATAGTTTAATTATATAGACATCAAGTTTTTAAAGCAACGCTTGTGCTATTTAGAAATGAATGTATTTTTGAACCGCAACCAAATGATGAGTACGACACTTGGAGTTGGCACTCCAACTCCTGTCCAAACTTTCTCACCCTACCAGTAGGAGGGCATTTAACCTCGACAGATTTAGAGTGCACCATACCGTCTTACACGGCGATTCTATGGTAAAATCAGATCCCGAACTTAGAACTAGCCAGTTCCAAAACTTACCTTATATACCTTCCAAACTTACCTTCCAAATATTACCTTAACGAAAATTGGAATTTAGCAGTAGAAACTACTACAGACTCAGACATGTATAATGCGGTGAAGCTTTATAAGCCAGATAACAGCCTCTGGATAGGAATGATCGATTTTGTCTCCTGGTCATGTTGCTCGACTACGCACCGAAAGGTTGCGAGTTCTGTCCTCGATATTACCAAATCCCTACATCTACACTATAGATATTAAATCTGTGAACCGAATCTTGAAATTTACAAATTTGATGTAAAGACCGTACACCAAATTTTAACCGTCTAGCTTAAAACGTGTTTGACCTGTCTTTGTCACAGACAGACGCACGGACGTTTTCCAAAAATGCGTGTTTTGAACTCAGGGACGTTTAAAAAGTGGAAATACATCAAAATCTCGAATTCAAATTTTTCTGTACTGCGTTTAAGAGAAAGTAATAAAAAATCATAAATCTAAAATTGTATTCAGTAGTTTCATTTTAATAAGAATGACTTTTATATTCTTTTCTAACGACAATTTTAATTTAAGCGAGTAATCAATTAAGCGTAGCAGACGATTCAAAATGCATGAATAAATGAGACAGTTTCTTGAAAGAATTCGTTCAACTCAGAGTAAAGTTTTTTCTGGGCATTTTGTGGTGTTACAATTACTTATTACTAATTTACTGAACTGACAAGGGCTGTTACTTCAAATCCCTGCGTGTGCTTCGGTTGTGTTTTGTTATTGTGTATTTGTGTAGAATAAAGCGTCGTTATTTGCTTTTGAGACTGTTGAACTGTTTCACTTCACATACCAACCCGATAGATTTGAATGATCTTCATCAACAGTACTTTGTATATTTCATTCACGAGAAAGCAATGTTACTTTTTTATTAATTTTACCTTCTAATGTTTTTTCTTTTATTTTATTAACTTTTTAAACATATTTTAAAGCATATTTTAAGATAATACTTTTCATTATTTTAATCACTGAATGAATTCTCGAATGCATTGTAACGATATTAACAACAATTGTGGGCATTTGTGTGTATAGATTCATTACTGCTATATAATTCAAAGCAACTCTTAAAAATAAAATAAAAATGAACGAATCAAGTCTAAGAGATTATCATGCTGTGTTTTTCCAGCTAAGAAAATCAAATTTCCTTAAAATTTTTTGGGACAAAGTAATATACATGCTTAGAAAAATAAAACTGAAACTCGAAATAATAATTAGCTATAAATAAAAACTATTTAACGCAATTAAATTGAAATACTGGATAAAAACATTTTTTATATACATATATTGAATAATTTATAAATATCTCTTATTATCAATATTTTTTTTACCCCATGTAAAATCGCAACTCGTATAAATTGATGCAAACAAAGGATTTCAATCTTGCCTTCAAAAAGCAACAACATTTATCTGGAATTTAACTGTAGAAAAACATATCATCAATGAAATAACATACTTTAATCAAAAATATTTTGTGAAAAAAATAGCGAGGTAATAATCAAATGATTTTAAAGTCATTTAGAAACAAACTAAACCATCGAAAGTGATTCCCCAAAAAACTTTCTCTCATACTCTCTTATAAAGAAGTTACCCCAGAGAACGCCTTGCATGGCATTGGTTTACAATTCCTATGAAATTAATATTAACCCTTAACTGGAGACAGGTGTCAATATAACTCTACGTTGTTCATTAGCTCTGATTATCACGTGGTATATTGTCTTTGAATGCAATCATCTCCGCAATATCACCAAGTTGTTCTTTCAGCAGTACGTTGGCAAAAATCTAGGTATGAACACGTACGTATAACCAAGTTATTCTTTTTCAAAGTTTTTGTTGTTATTTATGGAGTCATTGATTCCACGTCTCTGAAACTGCTTCTAATTTGAATAATGCAAAAAAGAATAAAGAAATTTTCTTAAAGTAATATTTTAAAATATTGTATTCTTTATTTTTGTTTGTTAAATTTTAACAGTTGGTGTAATCCCGTAATATATAAACGAAGTAAATACTCATTAAAAGATCGTTTAGGCTTTTCATATAGCATCTTTCCAAAATATATTTATTTTTAATATTTTTCGTGATTACATTATTTTCAGAATGTATTATCCTTCCAAAATAAATTCCAATGCTGTTTACAAAAGAAACCAAGAAAAATAGCAATGGAGTCATTTTGACAATGGCAAGCACATAGCAATGGAATCATCTTCTGGGTTAATATTTAAACTTTGGTGTAAATTTTGCATTTTTACTGAATCTACTGTGTGATTCCTGGTGAATGTTCTGGCGATTAATCCATGGCATGCAGTTAATGTTATCCGAAAACAGAATATCTATTTTACGTTCGTTTTTACCAATCGATTAAAATAAAAACCTGACCCAAAACTACACTTGTAATCATAAAATCATGTACGAAATTTGATATTGTTACAAACCTGCAATTCGGCATCCCAGCATAGTTTGTTCCATCGTCGGAAAGAAAGTTTTAAAGT